>CAKKLC010002069.1:0-10351 GCA_918559645.1 Ceratonova shasta | reverse complement strand
ACAAACTAGAGATTATTAGATACAAAGAGTCAAATACATCTGTCAAATACACTCGTATTGCAGAGATTTTTACAGCAAAATTAAAAAAAAAAAGATATCAGACAGAACAATTAAGAACATTATCAATGAAAAAGGTAATATCATAAAATTGGTCACAGAGGAATATGGTAAAAAATTCAGAAAGTCTGTCTTTAAATTCGATGTCATAGATAAGAATCTTTCATTTTGGATAGAACGTTCAAGAGTTGAAAAAAATATGATTTTCATATTTGATATAATTATAAAGAAAGCACAAAAAATAGCGAAGAAAAAAATGTTAAGGAATTCAAATCATCTCCCTGTTGGCTGGAAAAATTCAAAAAAAGAAATAATTTATCCCTCAAAATGATTGTTGGAGAAGGAAAGCAGGTAAATGTAGATTCTGGTGAAATCAAAAATTTTCTCACTCCGGTAACAAAAAAAATTGAAGAATATGGTGAATCAGGTGTCTATAATGGGGACGAAACAGGACTTTTTAACAGACAAATGCCAAGAAGAACCATAGCATCTAAAATACAGCAAGGAGTGAAACATTTTAAAGACACAGCATCTGTTCTGCTATGCTGTAATATGAAAGGAACAGATAAAAAAATTCCACTTTTCATCATTCGATCAAAAAACCCAAGACCTTTTTAAAATATTGATGTTGACAGATATATTGACTATAAATGGAATAAAAAAGCCTGGATGACGTCAGAAATTTTCAATTCATACTTGCTAAAGTGAGATGATCAATTGTTGAAATTAAATAAAAAGATATGTTTATTCATCGATAACTGCCCAGCACATAAAGTAACGTTGAATCTTATACATGGAGATAATTTTCATTCCGCATAACACAACTTCATTTCTACATCCACTTGACGCGGTTATTATCTAATCTTTCAAGTCATACTTCAATAGCTATAAAGTAAGCGATGTTTTTGAAGTGGTAGAGGCTGGAAAATCTGCTGAAGTTGTGTTTAACGGCATAAATATGATAGATGCTGCAGTTTATATTTATCTCGCCTGGGATAAAATAACATCAAAAACAATCCAAAACTGCTTCAAACTTTGTAAATGGGATAATAAGAATAAAAAACAAGAAAAGGAGAAAAATTTTTCAAAAATTGATGAAGAAATTAAAAAATATGAATATGACTATAAATCTCATCTAATAGCCAATGATCTTGTCGATTTTGTCAGTTTTACAGAGTATTGGGGCTTCAATTATGGTTATAATGACGTTATTCTGGAAGATAAAACTATTGATAAATCAGAATTAGAAAGTGACGAGAGTCAACCATTGTGATACTAATAGTACTCTTGAACCGAAGAAAATCTCTTTTGAAGAGGCAAAAGGTGCTATACGAATACTTTCAAGGTACTTTGACGAAGATGAAAACTTTAATATAGAAGCCAAAGCAATGATTAAAAAAGTGGATCACAAGATCAAGAAAAGAGGCAATGAAACGGAGGGGATATTGAAGTTTTTAATAAAAAAGTAAAATTTCAAATTCTATACTTTTCGTTTCTCTATAATATACGAATTTTTTGACGAAACAATGAAACGAAAAATATAGAGGGTTTACTGTAATTCATAATAAGCTTGTAAAAATATTAAAAAAATTCATCCTAAAAAATATCGTAGTGATTGTTATATCTAATATTCAGTAAATATATCAATAAAATTTTTAAGATATCAAAATTAGCCTTTTCAAAAAAGGAAGCCTGAATATTTTTGATTTTAGAGAATAATTACTTAAACTATATTTACAATTAGTCCATATAAAACTAATATCTATGAGGGATATATATATGAATATACATATAGAATTTCAATAATGTAATTATGTTTTTATTTTATTACGTATTTTGTTTTCATAATTAATTTATAAGGTATTAAATTTTTAAACTGTTCAAACTATTATATAACTACTAACTTCTAACTTTTAAAGTTATTATAATTATCCGTATATGCTAGTTTTGGATTTATACATTCACAGAAAGTCAATTGGTACCTGCTTGAATTATAAACTAGAAATTCTTTAAAAAAAATTATGTAGAATGGTATTAATTTATTAAAGGGTGGAAACAACCAAATATTTGATGAATTTAATTTTGAACTAAAATGTTGTTTTTTTAAATAAATTTTTTTGTTTTAAATCATTAAAATCAATGCCTTAATTTTTAATTTTAAATTTTAAATTTTCATCATTTTTAACTTGTTTTTCTTTTCATGTAATTAATAATATACTAGTAGTTTTTTTAATGATTTGTTTAAGTTTATTATATTCAAATTTACTTTAGCCATATAAATAAATGCAATCTAAGATTATAATATTTGATCAATTTGAAACCTTTTTAGTAATCAGAATTATTTAATTTTCTTAACATGTAATTATATACTTATATAGATGTATAATATTAACATTTAACTGTGTACTGTAGATTTACAAATAATTATTTTGTTCTAATATTTCAAATTTAGGAAAAACTTATGGAAAACAGGATTAAATTAAAACTTAAATTATAAGTCATATTTTTTAAATTCAAAAATATCATATTTTTAGTTAATTTAACACTTTATTGACCACTAGTTTTTGAGGCTGCCATTTACTAGGTTCCGGCTATTTTTGTGCAGTTTTACTCACAGTATCCGATAAATTTTTGCTGTTTTTGTGTTTTGCTTATTGCTTTTACTTATAAAAGAATACAATTTTATTCATATTTATACTTTATTTTATATAATAAAGCACCTTGTAAACTAAAATTTATAAAATAAGTTCATAGTAATATTAATTTAATATTTTTCTTAAAGTTTGGTATTTGACGTAATAGTTACCCTTATGTAACAGAATATTGCATAATTCAAATATAAAAAATTTTTGACTTCTCATATTTTTTGATCCAAATACTCTATATTGTTTTCAGGGCTTTTTATGTTTATTACTTGATGCGACCATTATAAGTTTTTGCTTCTTAATACATGATAATCTTGCTTTATGATCTGATCTTTTTGCTTCTCTTGTATTTGATTTACTGGTTGAAACCGCTGTATCATCACTTTAAGAATATGTTGATGATAAATCGGATATCCAAGAAATTGCCACTTTGTGTAAAAATATCTTATACAACGTTTTCTCTCTGTTCAATTATCTGTAAGTTTTAAATGAATTAAAAAGCGCACAATTGTTAAAACACATCACAACTCTTTTGGTTCACTTCTTAGTTTTTCTAAAAATAAAGTAGTACGACAGATATTGACCTGCACGTTCCACCCTTTCATATACTTGTTGTAATTAATTATTTAATCAGGCTTTCGAATTTTTATATTTTATCTTCGATTAACAGTTCCGAATTTCATCATTTGCGTCTATTGTATCATCGATATCATGTTTATATTTCGTTAACCATTATTCCAGATTTGTAACAGAATATCCTGTTTTCTACTAAATGTAGCTTGACCAATTAAAAGGATAACTTTTTTAAGACATTAAGGAAGACCTATATTTTTCCGAATAGTTTACATACCCCTACTTTATTCTGTAGGAGAACTTTAGCCATATGCACACTTATAATAATTTTTCTGATATATGTGATGCCAAATATTCTTATAAGATTTAATAACTTCTAGAATAGTGCCTCTCAATTTCATTCCTTGGCAAGCATACACATCAAAATTACAAATGTATCCTGTGCTAGCTTCAAATACTGCTCTCGCAAGTATGCCATACTTAACAATTTTTACAGGGTTGTAGATTCGGAATGATAGTCTTCCCCGCCACGGTTTAACATGTTCAACTAATGATATTCGTTGACAAGGTTTATAAACATCAATAAATCTCTTGTTAAAATAATTTATAACTAGCTGAACTCTAACAAGTCGGTTTGAATTTGTAGGTATATCTTCATTATTACAAAAATGCCAACTCTGTAGTATATTTGTAAATTTTCTTCTGGTTATAACTTTCACAAAAAATTAAGTTACGATGCTGGGTTCAGTTTACCAGTCATCGTAAAATCTCTCTTTTTTACTTGTCCCATTAGAACAATTAGCCCTAAAATTTTTTTCATTTCTGACAACGTAATATCCTCCCATTTCTTTGTTCTTGAGATATTTTTATATTTATGAATTACTTGATAGTGATATCTATTTGATTCTTTGGCAAAATATTCCAAAAAGTCATATCTAATAAATAAATTTAAAATGTCCATTACATTTTCATCAGATTTTGGTAGAAATTTTATACCAGGCTACCTTCAAAAGGTTCCAAAATAACCCATTTGTCATTTGTTGATCATGTATCGATTTTACTTAAGCAATGTCATCATTTAATATTTTAATAATCAGTATATAGTAGTGGCATTACTATCCGCAGCTTTGGAATGTACATAGAAGAATTACAAATATTACCATCACTGGTGCTTTCTGAAGAACCATTATAGTCTGACATACTATTTAAGCAAAACTCTCAATCTGCACGGTCTTTATCTATTAAGTTAAGGGTAAAAAATTTTTTGAATTAATAAAAATTTGGGGAGGTTACTATACAGGTACTATGGAAACAGTATAACTACTGTGCAACAATAAACGACGTTGACTCTGCATAATCCATGTAAAAAAAAAAGAAAAAAAATCTACTGTGCAGCAATAAACGAGGTGAATAACTAAAATTCTATTAATAGGCAAGCGGTCGATAAGCGTTGGCATATGGAAAGCCTATTTGAAGGCTTCCGGTCGATAAAGTGTTAAGATTGATCTTTTAATATCATAGTATATTTTTTCTTGGCTCAATAGAGCTAAAATATATTAAATTAGTTTTTCATTCTATAAATTAACTCTATTTATTGATTATTGAAATAACCTAAATTTTATTGACAAGTACAAATAAATTATTTACGATATGACTTAATTAAAGAATAATTAATATTTTTTAATGATATTTAAGAGTAAAAGAGTATTCTTTGATTTACTTTAAATTTCTAAATAAAATTCATAAAATTATTTCAATATACAGCAAACCATTCTTATTACTAATTTTTTTAGAAAATATGATAAATATATAAGTTTTCTTTTGAAAATCTTCAATAGTATTGGTTGCCACCAAATTAAATAACTAACATAGCTTATTTAATTTTTTTATTAAACACGTTAATTTATAAGCGTTGGTGAGTTTATACCCATAAAATATTATATTCATGATATTTTCATATTCTAAATCTATTTAATTATAGAATCTAAATAATTTATAATATTTTTTATAAAATTTGTACAAAAACTAATAAAAACTTCATCTTAAAATGCTTTTCTTTTTTATTATAAACTATTATTTTAACATAATATTGTTTTTTTGGTTCATGCCAGTTAAAGCGCATTCTATTTTTTAGAGTGCATTTTATATTTTTGAAAAAATAAACGCTTAAAATGGGAAGAAGAAAGAGATTACAGAGAATCGTGATAAAAATAAACTCATGTCAAATAATGACATAATGGACTAGAGAATAACTGAAACCTTTTAGAACAGGTTACGGCTAACCATATTGCACAGAATAAACTTCTTTTAGAAACAACACTCATAGCAAATGAAAGTTTATGTACTGGGTGCACACCTTTGAAGAATCTTGTATATAAGGTTCGTAAGGCTGCAAAAGATGGATTTTTTAAGGGGATGTAATAACCCATGTAAAACAACTTAGAGTAACTGTCTAAATAGCTTCTTGGAAGGAACTAGACTTGATTTCAAATCTGATTTTTAGATTATGTATAAATATTTAAATGGAGTAATCTACGTCGATATAGCCTACGAATTGAAATTAAACAGGAATACAGTTGGCGAATATTGCAGTATCATTCGGAAAGTTATCTGTGAATTTATCGTAGATTCAAGTGAGAAAATTGGTGGCTTAAATCCTGATAAATCCCCAAAAATTGTAGAGATTGATAAAAGTCTCTTTTTTAAACGAAAATATAACCGTGGAAGACTCGTTAATGGGCAGGGGTACATGTGTGGAGTAAAAAAAGAGGTTCCAAAAAAACATTTATAGTCCTAGTTGAAACCTGAAGCATGGACATAATTATGGATGTGATATCCGAAAATTTACTTACTGGCACAATCATTTAAACAGATAACAAGGAAGACATATGTTAGCGCTCTTTTCAGACTTTATCAATTTAGGCATGAAACGGTAAATCACACCTACAAATTTGCAAATCCGGAAAATTCAGCTTTGCACACTCAAAATATAGAGGTATTGTGGTCTAGATTAAAAGCTTTACTACGAGAACACAGAGGTATTAAACAGGAACAACATCATGAATTTCTAATTCAGTTTCTATGGCAGTACAAAATAGAAAATAGAAAGCTGTTTAATGTTGTTATTAGTTTAATAATTAATTCTTCTTGAATTTGTAGCTCTCATTTTTTCAAAATAATAAAATGCGCTATAACTGGCATGAACCGTTTTTTTTATTTCTATCTTGGCTATTCATCACTTTCTAGCTGTATATATTTATAATAATGAAAAACTTGCTCAATAACTTTTTACATAACAACAATCATATCTAGATCTAAATGCATCAGAAATTAAAGTGATTAAAATATTTGAACAAATTATATTAAATAAATGTCACATATTCTTACTTTTATTATAAAATTTATTTTTTATTAGATATTTTATTTATTGTTTTAAAAAACTCATACTTTAACAATTGATTTCAGTTATACAATCCTCATACCTTTTTAATATAATTGTTTTTTTAAATGATTATTTATATTTGATTTTAAAAGCTTAAAAATTCAACTTTTTCAAAATTAAAGTTACTTTTTTATTACTTTTTATCGAATATTTTTAAATATCTTTTCAAAATTTTTTTGATATTGTTAAAATCTTCATATCATCAATTACCTGCTATATCATAAAAAACATCGTTTTGTGAAAAAAAGCCCCATGTGGTACCTATGAAAAAAAGCCCTAAAAAATTAAATCATAAAAATTCTGTAAAAAGTTAATAAAACTAATAAATAAATTTAAAGAAATATATTAAATTTACATATTATGATTAAAAGAACAAAATTAAATTAAATAGAAAGAAATAAATTTAATCTCTTAATTTTATCAAGCGAAAAGATGAATCAGGTAATGTCGGCTTATTATTCCATTTCCAGATAAATTCAGTAAGAAAATCTGGTCTTTTTGAAGTTTCAACCCCATGCGACTTTTCATCTCCGTTTAAGCGAATTATTAAAATCCTCTACATGTTGGGTATGCACCCCCGTATCCGTATCCTTATCATCAAATCTATACTTATGATACACAGACCCGTGAATATAACCGAGTTTACTTAAAGAACTATAACTTTTGTGTTCATCAGTATGGATTGTGCTGTCATCCTCTAAATGAGTTTGGATAATTGGTAGTATAGTTAATGCTTGTTTATTGGGTATTACTTCTGCTCAAACTATTGTTATATTGCCCGAACCTCTACAATGCACAAAGCATCAGTTTTATTTGATGGCGAACTTCCACGATAACTTTTGCATTTGTAGTATATCATCGTTTCGTCGATATGAACTACAGTTCCAGGACCACCAAGCTTTCTCAAGGCAACATTTTCCAGTCCCGTATTAAACCCTCATTTATTAACAATTTTCCGATTTGTTGATTTAGATATTTCCAGTGTACATCATATTGAATGCTGTGTTTGTCGCCCGCTTAATCGTAAAACTACTCTAACAATAATTCTTAGCTCTAACCCAAACCCAAAGAAAAAAGAGTCCGTTCTAAAATATTTTCACTTCTTATACTTGCTGCAACTGGTTGAATAACAACGCCATACATACTTATCGCCATAAGTAAACGATTTTTCATACTTAATAGATGCATTGCAACTACCAGAAAAAAGAATTGATTTTTTAAAAAACCCGTGCTCAAACATGAATGGATACACTTTATCATCATTCATACGTACTAAGCTATCCTCTGTTTGATTAATATTGGTACAAGGGGTATAAAAAATTTAATTTAAATATTTTCTTGTAATATGGTTTTTCACAGATCCAAAAAATCTTTTAGTATTTTTTATATAATGATTTAATGATTACAATAGAGCTAATAGCTCTAAATGCGCTTTTAGCAGAAAAGAATAGGATCGAGTGAATTATTTTCCCCAGGGGTAAATAATTAACTTGTTTAATTAAAAATACAAAAAATTGGCCCTTTAACAACTCCCTACTGAATATGAGAACTTTTTGTGAACCTTGCTAGCATTTGAAAAAGCACTATAAGTGATTTCTTTATTCAGAAGGGGCTTGTTAAAAACACTCTACGTTGTTTGTTTTATTCTTCTGAAATGGGATTATATGTTTGCAATAAAATACAAGATGTAGAAATGTTTGAATGTATGAATATTAACTGTCAAAGATATAAAACAATGGAGCATACGTTCTGAAAGTCTTTTTTAAAATAAAACTTGTCACTCAAAAAGCTGCTTGTATTAATTTACAAGATTTTGAAGGAGGAGCTAATTTATGAGCCTAGAAAGGAATTAAGTCTGTCGAAAAAGACTTGTATAAAATGTTTGCGTCATTAAGAAACTCTTGTGATAAATATCTTATTCAAAACCCAATAAGATTAGGCGTTGATGATGTAAGAATTCAAATTAATAAATGTTTATTGTGTCACAACCCCAAAAGAATAAAGGAAGAGCTTCAGATGCCCATATAAGGGTATTTGGGTTGGTGGACACAAGTTTTACTACAGCAAAAGGATATATTAATGTTTTTCCAAATCATTTAGCTCCAATACTCATGCCAATCGTAAGAAAGATATGTTTACTAAGGACTGTAATCCAGAGAGAAAATGATATGGCTACAATAATATATCAAGGAATCTTAATTTCATTCATTTACATGTTAACCACTATCTCTATTTTGTTCAGGTTTTAACAACAATACATACACAACATTTCGAGTGGTATTGGGTCAAACAAAAACAAATAGGTAAAGAAATGAAAGATATCAAAAAGGATTTATTATGGTTTTGTTTTTGGAAGTATATTTTGAGGGTAATGTATATGGGCATCTATTTGAAAAAACAATTGAGCTAATAAGAAACCACTTTGACTTTAATACAACTTATTAAATTAAGGATTTCAATAAATTTTATATAAATTTTAATTTTATTTTTTATTAAATATTTATTTTTAGGAGCTAGGGCGAAAATTTTAACTTGAGTATCTCTTGGGAAAAATGACAAGGATTTAAATATTAAAAAAATGTTGCATGCTTCCAAATTGCATGCTTCTATTTAGATATCCTTGAACCAATAATCCATGGATCTATAAGTAATTACATCGGTTATTTAAGGAATGTGACTGTGATAGCAAAACAGTTAGCTTTTGATTAATGTGAACTTCTTACGCCATCTGTAACCTATTCCCCTAATAAGGATAAGACCGTATTTAGATGCATGAAAAAAAACTGTATTTCTTATTAAAAATATAAGAGTAAAATCTTAACTCCGTGTTTGATGGTTTTAAGTTTGATCTTAGAACAAGGCTCAAATAGTTATGAAAGTGGCGTATAGTACATAGAGATACTAATGTCATTGAAGAAAAAGGTACCAAAGGATTAGTTCTAATGCGTTTTTATAATAAATTAAAACTTCTCTATAAAATTTACTACAGATTGCATTCATTTTCTCTTGGAAGATCAGGTATCTTTTGTCAAATAGACGAAATTATGTTTCCAATAAACTTAAATATCATTGTGATAGGAAGTGAGACTATAAAATTTGAGTTTTTGGCATAGCAGATACTAGTTATAGTCCCTGCAAGGTTAACATGCAAATTGTAAAAGATAGCTCTGCAAACACTTAAATTCCGATTGTTCAGAGAGTTTATTACACAGGAACAATCATTCATTCTTATAAATGACCGGCTCTATAATGCCTTACAATATAGTGGCTTTACTCAATAAAAAATAAATCACAAATTAAATGTTGTTGATTGTCTAATAGCGGTGTTAATAGCTAGTCAATAGAGAGTTTTTGTCAAAAATTTAAAATATGAATAAACAAAAAAATGTACTGTAAGGTGAAAAGCTCGATCTTTACATCGAATAATGCATGTGGAAATATAATTTATTTCAAAAAAATTGTAAATTTATACTAAAATTACTTAAAATTAAATATGATTTATTTTTGGTTTTTAAAAATTTTTATTTTTTTGGTGAAACTGGAAAGACAAATATTGTCTGGGAAAAAAAAGAAAAGCTCTAAATTCTTAACTTGATTTCAAAGAATGTTATCCATTTGAAATTAATTTAAATAT
>CAKKLC010002021.1:372-16077 GCA_918559645.1 Ceratonova shasta | reverse complement strand
AAGGTAGTAATCGGCGGGTGAAATATCAGATTAATATGAAGGATGTGGTAAAATTTCATATTGTAGAGAATTCTATTTGTCAACAGTAGTCGAAGCCTTATAAAGTCTTGGGTTATTGTGCAATAAAATGGGGTCAGTGCCTATTGAGTAATGCTGGTTGTTTTTTTAAGTATCTCATGCATAACATCAATTTCACGAAAATAAGATATCGCTGTTATAGTTTCTCCTGGTTGTAGAAATGAATAATAGATAAATCTTTGAACATTCTACCATATGATGTTCATAATTTTTTTTGATAAAATTTGGGTTTAGAAGTGTGTCCTGGGGTGTATTCTAGTCTACTCATTGAATTCATCGGGTTTGGATTGTCATACAAAATCCACTTTTCATCATAAGTGATGTTTTTGTATAAAAATGGTAACTGAGTATTGCAGAATAATAAATATGTGTAGTTGCTTTTACAGTCGATCATCTGCAGTTCCATCAATTTGTGTGGCACATATGAATCCATTTTTTTACTTTATTTATTCCACACGAATGTTTTAAGACAGCTTTATGACTATTTTCAAGTTTAAACCCAAGTTTTTGAAAACTTGTGTGTGGATCGGATTCCACAGTTGTCCTTAATTCCTGATAATCAGTATTGGTCAGTGGTCTACCTCGATGCTCAATAACGATAATCAAATTCCCAGATTGACACTTTTTTGAACTACTATCGAACATTTTTTTCATTGGTTGATGCATCTCCAAGTACCTGATTAATATTTTTTAAAGCTTGAGCTGCTGAATGATTTAATTTAATTTGTGAAAAAAAGTATATGCCAATCGCGTTTTGTTTCCATCTGGTTTAGGATAAAAACAAAATAAAAAAGGGATACTAACACAAAAAAAACTTTACAAAATGAGTAAGGAGAATATCTTTAAGCTTTATAATTAAAAATATGCAATGCACTTTACAACGTATTTATTCAAAACACAGATAAACATAGAATAAACAAAAAAACTCCCGCTTCATAGTTTCCAACCTAATAAATCCATTATTTTCCTAAAATTTCCTCGTAAAATATTTATTTTAAACATGAATTTGTTAAGAAATCCAAGGATTTTTTCCTCATATAAACCTTTCATCTGTTTGAATAATAGTTTAATTCTACTACATGTAGACTCTATGGTTTGTGTATTAGCAAGTGTTCCCTGATTAATAAAATTTTAAGTATGGTTAACAATGAAGTAATATTCAAAGATTTTAGAAAGTCTATCTTATGCACTCCAACTCTTTCTAAAAACAACTGAGTGCAGATGGGAAACTTTTCGCACTATGGGTATTAGAGTGCTTTATTTACGATCGGTGACTACCTGTAAATATACATTTTCTTTAGAATAAGAGGTAAATACAATACCAAAAACTAAGAATTTGTTCTCTGGATATCTGCCTACATGGTTATTTAGTTTATGATGAAAAAGACTTTTGTTTATTTCACATATTACACTTCTTCTCCATAGAGTTATTGCTAGCGCAACTAAAAATTTGCAAAAACTTACAACGATATTACTAGATAAAAATATAAAATACTTTTTAATTAAACCATATTTATTATATTTTTATGATCAAAATTTTTAGACTCCTCCGCTTTATCTTCTCTAAACTTTTCGTTAGATTTCAAATAACAAATAAAATACTTTACTATGTCATCTTTTTTAAAATTTTGATTACATGCTAATAATTTCTTTAACATTAAAATGCTTCTTTCAACATATATTGAAGTTGGTGGGCAGTTTTTAGTTATATACATTGCAGAAGATATTATTTGATCTTCTATTAATGCAATTTTTTAAAAATTTCATTCTGGAGTCTTTGATTAATATATAATATTATATTGGCAGGATCTGAATAAAAATTAAGAATAGCGTCATATGCACTTTTGATACTAAAATCATTATTTTGAAAATTATTAAATAATGGAATTATACTTTCATAATGATTTTATAGCATCATAAGATCAGGTTTTAGTGATAGATTATTCACTGCCTCATTACCTTTTCTACAATAATTCCTTGAGATACACAAGAGTTTATTATTTCTTTAATATTCGGCAAGAATTCAGCATAATAAAGACCTGCCTTTATCTAACTAGACCATCAAGTAACAACATTGCGATGAGATCTGATTTTTTCAAAATAATTCTTTGAGAATTATGTTTTTTATAGTAAACATTCTGACGCAGGCATTCATACAATCCAAATTCTCAAAACAATTGTTTATCTTTAATGAACAGTTATGCAAAAGATTTGCTATACATTTAATATGGATTATTTGAGGAAAAATGTTTTTAGATCATTAGCAGCTTTTATCATATCTGTAGCTTAGTCAGAAATATATAATATCAACATTTTTGAATGTTCATTTAATTTTTTCCAAAGTTAACCTAATTCAAGAAATAACAGGAGAACATAAAATATTTTTATTCAACATCACACAATCGAAAGCAAACAATTTATTAGGTCGATTACATTTTGATGCAAGAATATTACAATATTTTTTGTTTTTAATCTCTGATTCATCAAATCCAGTCACTATTCTCTGCCCTGCAAATATATTTCACACAAAAAATAAAATTTTTATTTATTTAATTTATCAATTAAGTTTCTTGTAGTTGATTCTGATGAAAGTTTAGAATTCATATAATCAAATAATAAAATAAATGTTTGATTACAAAGTATAAAAAACGGAATATCAGCTGAAAGTAATGAACCAAGCAAAATTAAATAGAAATCCTTTTCACGACTTAGTAAAAAAAATAAGAGTCCAAATTTCTTCTATTTTATTAAAGCTAAGCTTTCTTGATGTTTCTTAGTGCTTCTATGTTTTTTAACAGAAAGTTGTCTTCAAAAGTCATTTTTTACTTAGCACATAGAACAAAATAATGAGCAATTTGGGCAAAGAACAAATTCTCTAGGATATTCTGCAAAGCATTTTTGTAATTTTTTACGATTCTGATTAAAAAAGTCACTCATATGGGAGGGGTTAAAAAGTTGTAACAAAAATGAACAAGTTTCAAAAAAAATGAAAAATGTTGCGAAAATTGCAAAAAAAAAATGGAAAAGTTTCAAAAAAAATGAAAAAAGTTGCGAAAATTGCAAAAAAAAATGGAAAAGTTGCAAAAGTTGCAAAAAAAATGAAAAAGTTGTAAAAAAAATGAAAAAAGTTGCAAAAGAATATAAAAAAGTTGCAAAAAAAATGAAAAAGTTGCAAAAGAATATAAAAAAGTTGCAAAAAAAATGAAAAAGTTGAAAAAAAAAATTAAAAAAGTTGTAACAAAAAAAAGTTGCAAAAAAAAATTGAAAAAAGTTTCAAAAGAATATAAAAAAGTTGCAAAAGAATATAAAAAAGTTGCAAAAAAAATGAAAAAGTTGAAAAAAAAATTGAAAAAAGTTTCAAAAGAATATAAAAAAGTTGCAAAAGAATATAAAAAAGTTGCAAAAAAAATGAAAAAGTTGAAAAAAAAATTGAAAAAAGTTGCAACAAAAAAAAAGTTGCCCTAATTATTGGGTTCAGCTGGAAATATTTTAAACAAAGTGCAAAAAGTTACAAAATTATCCTTTGGAAAGTATCATTAGAGTAGCTGACTTCTGTTAGAATAAGATGCAATGGAGTGTTATTGAACCATTTCCACAATATTATGATAATCTTACGAACTGAGATGTTGAACCTATCGAAAAACATTTTTATGCAACGAAATGTATTTTTTGTAATTTGTGAATGACGTGTTCATACACCTCCATGCCACATAATCTTTATTTCTTGTATACCTGGCCTATTTCTTCCTCAAGTTTCATTTTTTACAGTATTTTTCTTGTGAAATGAAACCGTTTCTCCTCCAAAATGAAATTGCGGTATTATGCGATGTTGCGTTTTTATGTGATATTGATGCCTTTAAAACTTCTTGTTGCATAACAATCACAATAAATTATTATTATTCATTATACAATAATTAAAAATGTAAAAAATTAACATTAACTAATGAAAATTATCATAATATGCAAAGTTTCTTTCCAAAGGAAAAATTTGCGTGTAGGGCTACTTTACATATCATTTGTTTAATATATTCGTTTTTTCAACGTTTTAAAACAATGATACTTAAAAATTTTTTCTTATGAATAGTTTTTTGCTTGAAAATCACAATTAGTGTATACTTTTTCATATCAATAATGAGACACAACATAACGGTAAAATTGCATTTTTCATAACATTTTGTTTCAATTTTAATATTTTTTAAACTGATTTCATGCCAATTATCATTGACTGATAATTCAAAACTCATTATACCATATTGATATTGCATATGTACAATAAATCAACATAAACTCTTTTCTACTTAAAAAATTTGTATGTATGCTAGTTTTTTTTACTAAGCTTATATCTAAAATACATAAATTTTAGATATTCAAAATGTGTTATTATTTGTTATTACCACAAGAATCAGAAAAACAGTATTTTCTGTTGTTATTTGAGTTTCTTTTAAAAAAATACTAAGTTTCAAGACATCTTCTTCAACTTTGGTATTTGTAAATTATTTTTTAAATTTAGAATTCATTTCTCGAACAATAGAATTAAAAATAGTTCTTATTCCGTAAAATAATTTGCCTTAATTTGGTATTAAAGACATATCACTATATTAATTTGAAGTTCAGTTTATTAAATATTATTCAATTTCAATCTTTAATTTTGGCATTCCTTGTTGGTTATCATAAAATAAAATGTTTTTATGCAATATACGAGGGATAGAAATTTTACAGTACGCTTTAAATGTTTATTTACACTTGAGACTTGTAACTATAAAAAAAACATTTGAATAATATCCAAAGTAAATTAGGAACTGTTTTTGATTTTATCCAAGAAAAAGGTTGTTATAAATGATAAAACTTTGAAAGATTCTTTTTACTTAACATTTAAATTATAAAAACTTCCATAATTTCAATTAAAGGTAATAGAAAAATTTTATAGTTAATAGTTTATTTATTTATACAAAATTTTCGTCTGAGATACAATATTGTTGCTTTAAAATGAAAATTTAAAGCTATAAGAATATCTTTATAACATTACAAATATTAAAAACTTTGAGATGATAAATTTTAAATAAATCAATAGAAAAGAACTCAAAAATAAATTTTAAATGGAGCATTTATTTCTAAATAAAGTTTTTTAATGAATCTATTTGTACGGATACTAATTATATTTGAATAATAAATACATTTTGTCAAAAATAAATTGACCTTTTTTTTCTTATTTCCACTCATTTAAAATAACAATTTATTTCATTCAGTGCTTGTATATGACCATTCAATGAATTAAAAAAATGATACTTTCAATTAAAATAATATTGAGTATTTGATATATGATGATTAATTGAAAAAAACTAATTATAATATGTTGTTGTATAATCTTTAAAGTTTTTAATAATATTTTATTTAAATTAACTCTATAATTTTTTACATAATATGTTCTGGATATTTAAAAAACATTTTTTAAAACAGTAAAATAATTATGCAAGTTTTATTCTTTAAAATCCTGTTCATCTTTCTTTCTCTTAAATAATCCAACCTAAATAATTTTTTTTTATTTTACTGCTACTGCAACTCCTGTAATTGCTCCTACCACCAATAGAGCCAAGAGAACTGCTACTAAATAAATCCACCAAGGTGCAGATTTTTGACTAGAAGTTTTTGAAATTGTAAATAGTAACGATGTCTATATGTTACATAATTTTTACATCAAATGTTACTGGATTAAAAGTTATATCATCAGAAAGGTTATTCTTTGTTAATGTTACTGTTACAGTATAATTAAAAGATTTCCCATACTTTTTAATTAAATTGATTATTTACTTCTTTCAAGGTTTGATGATTGTAGGAAATCATTAATAATTCTTCATATGAAGATTTTGAAGAAATTTTCTCAACTCTACACTTAACAATAACACAGCCAATTTTTCCTTTGCAAAACTATTTGTTTATTAATAAAAATTACAGGGTTGTTATTTTCGATTTTTGATGTTTCAATAGCTTCTAAGTTATCTTGTAAATCCTAGTTTTATTCAATAGATAAATACAGAATTTATACTTCCAAGAGTATCCTTACATTTTGGTATTAAATTTTCATTCAACTAAAATCCTATATTTTATATTACCTTAGTTGGTTGTTTATAAAAAAGTTGATGTCCTTCAAAAGCAACAGGTATATGGAATTCTGCAACAAAATCTTTTGATCCAGCTGATCCAATGTTTCGGAACTATGAGAATCGATAAAAAAATACTGATGTATACAAATAAAATGCTCTGATAGAAAGTTCGGCATCCAGACTAGTGTCCAAGGTCAGTATTAAAATTTCTTCCGTTAGCGATGAACTAAGAATATCAAATTTTCTTACATAGATGATTCAATATTGCTTATTGTCTTAAAATTATATTTCATTTCTGTAAATTTAAAGTCTGACATTTCATCACTATATACTATGTATTTATTTTTACTGTTTGTAGCCTATCCTCATATCCTTTTCACTTATATCTAAATCTATTTCATTTTTAGATTTCAAATTGACTTGAACTTGATATGTCTACACATTCAAAATATTTACTCCTGGAGGTGTAAGTTTTTTGATAATTAATTTTTCGTTTGAAGATTTTTGATCTTTAAATATAAAGTCTTCATTGACCTAACCATCAAATAAATCTACTTCTGTGCCTAAATATTCTGTAAACCCTGTTATAAAAATAAATTGAAAATTGGTAATAGCAGCATTCTTGACAATAACCTCTATATTAATTTTTAACTCTTCTTTAAGATTTCCATCCACTCTAAAATTATATATTAATTGATACATTGAAATAGTAGAATACTTGACTTCAACAATCGGCTCTCCTGGATTTAAATCATCTAGTGAATACTAAAGGAAATTAATAAGTCTACATTTAATTTATGGGTACCAGGATTCAAATCTAATATATAAACTTTTTTATCTTCAGATTCAACTTTGTATTCCAGCTCTAAACTTCTTTTTGTGTTTAATAGTGGATTCTATACATATTTAATTACACTTTTACTAAAAGTAGTGATAATGGTTGGCACATAAATGTATTACTTTGAGCTGGAAATTTAAAATTCTTAGAAAAAGGATCTTCACTTGACCCTTGAATGATTGCATTATATTTGAACAAATTTTGATCAGTCAAATCAAAATATTTTGTCTTGGACTCTTTTATATTAATATATAGATTGACATCTATTTGTAATTAAGCACATACCCAAATCTTTTTGATCTAAAGTAGATTGTTTTATACAAAACTCTAGGTTGTATCTTAAATATTGAACTAGTAAATACTCTTCGACGTTCAAGCCATTCACCATAGTTTTTAAAGATTTTTCTGTGGATTCTTTTAATACTTTTAATTCGTAATCTGTATTTATAATATCCAATGATAGTAAATAAAGAGCGACTCCTGTACTCCCAATTAAGATTTCTTAAAAACTTTTGCAAATATTACTATTGTGATATTGACCATTTTCCTTTACAGAATCAATAGAAATTCCAAATACTTCCACATTTATACCCAAATCAGACTGATATAGTTTCTATTTTAATGAGTATTTAACAATTACTACAGAGTTGGCATCAAAGAATGAATTAGATTTAAAAAAATAAATCTTAATATATGATTCTTCCATTTTTCCAGGACAAGAAACGAAAAGATCTTTTAGATTATCATTATCGAAATCAGTATCAGAACTTATGAAATACCCACAAAAATCATATGAATCGTCACCATAAATTGTATATTTCAATGAAATGTCATGTCGCTTCTTTTATTATTAAAATAATTGTACGTCAACATTGAAATTAAGTTTAAACACAAACAAAGTTCCAACAAATTTTTTTGAATTTTCATTATTGCTATCAAATGGATCTGAAACGACAATTCTATTAGATTAATAACAAATACATTTCTTCTGTGTCTTTAAAAGTTTTATAAGAATGGCCGAATGATGAAGACATTTTCTTAAAATATTGTTTTAATAATACTTGATGTTCGTAAAAAGTTACAGGTTCTTCATTTCCAAATTCCATCACATATAATCTTGGTTTCATTTTATCAGTAAAAGCGTGAACAAAAGCATAATCTTGATAACATTACAACAAGTTTACAATATTTATACAAGCCGTCTATTTTAAATTCCATAAAAGTTGATTCTTTACCTATTCTAGTGTTTTTAAAAGTGTTTTTTATTTTTGACTCAAGCTTCAATTCATATCCAGTACTTAGTAAACTCAAAAACCCTAAGATATATTTTTAAATATACCTTCTTGTTTGTTTACAAAGGGATACCCCATTACAATATTACTTGCGTTGTAAAGTCTAGCACTATTATACGTTACATATTCAGAACTACTAGCAATACTTGAGGATACTAAAAATTTTTAAAAAATTTACTAAACCCTAGTCTCCTATTTTCAAGTTCAAGATCTTTTTGGTATTTAAAAAAATTTATCACAGTATCTTTTGAATTCTGTACTATTACCTTTTCATAATTTATAAAAATATACTGCAAAGTATTGAGCAAATTTATTTTTGAGAATAAATTTCCCAAAACTATTAGATTCTGGATCTTCTAAAATTTTGGTTTCTTTTGTCTCTGTGTCATATAAAGTAATTTTCCCTTTATTATTTTTAGCTCCGTGATCCGAAATAACGAGGTATCTGAATGTAGGTAGGAAATAGTACTTATTGTGTATATAGACGTTTACACCGAAATAATCAGTATCATCTAGTTGCTTTTGTATTAATACTTTTTTATCAACATCAAAGAAACAATTGAATAAACTAAGAAATAAAATTATTAAAAGTCCAAATATCATTTCTATTTTAAGGATTAGGTCGAAAATTTAATTTATATTAAACCATAAATAGTAGGTGGCAACACCAAATTTAATTAACAAATGTTTTATTGTTTAGAAGTGTATAAATAATTATTATGATGCATTCATTAATTTATATATTGAGGTTGTTATGACATTAATTGAAGCAAGGGCGGTAGGCTTTTATATTTTTTAACAATTATTGTCTACATCATTTTTATTTATAAGAAAAAAAATTATTCATAGAAATTCAATTGAAAATATTTATAGAATAGTCACATAATTTTTAATTATATTCAATACCATTAAAAATATTTGTTTCTTTTTTTTGAAAAAAATTTCGGTCGAATCTTGATATAAATCAAAGAAAAAAAGTATAAGTCATCTATGCTCACTTAAACGATAAAAAATGCTTAAGTGCCCTCACAAAAAAAATATTATAGAAACCTATAGTGTATATGTATATAAATTATAATAATACTTTAAAAAATCAATGCTTTTTAGCAAAAATATTTTAATAAAATAGAAAAAATTTGAAACTTGTATTATTTCAAAAAAAGTCCTATGCCTACCTTTGGAAACACTGATATAAATGGAATTTATATCCAAAAGTTTTTTTATTTAACATTATAAATTTTTAACCCCTAGCTACAACATTTTTATGTATAATTTCCAGAATTAAGTAATTTTAAATAACTAAAGGTTTGATATGGGTAATCTATTACTCAGAAGAAGACAAATTTGTTTTAAGAACACTCTTGTTAGAAAAAGGAGTGAATAATTGTAACAAATACAATTTTTAATAATATTTGGTCAATAGGACATATAACAATAGCCAACTATTATTTTTGGGTGGTTTATATAACAAGAAGTTAAGTAAAAAAATCTTAAAAAATCATTAAAAAATAAGCAACGAAATTATACAAAAATTGTTTCGATTATGTTGAAACTATTTTAAATCTTACAAACTAAAGTCATTTCAAGGAAATAAAGAAAAGGTATAAATTCTATGAAATCATAGTAAAATATCTTAAGTGGTGTTATAGTAAAATATTTAAAAAAGTATGGATATATAATTGTATTATAAATCATAGCAAAATGATAAGCAAAAGTTATTTAAACTCTTATCAACCTTTGTGTAATTAATATATTAAAGCAAATTCAAATATATATTAATTGATGAAATATTATTGATAGTATAAATAACCGATTTGGAGGAATAACTTATTAACAAAATAAATGGTTATTTATTCTTTGTAACAAATACAAAATCTAACCATATTATCTTAAATAATCACAAAAAAGTTTCTATACATTGTATATATGGATTATAAACAATGTCAAGAAGCATGTTTGGCTTTAAAATATGTCTTATAATTTGAATCCTTTCTTTATTATTAAATAAACTTTTCGATTGTTAAAAATTGTAAATTTAGATATAATGATTGTACTTAATATTTATTTATTTAAATAGTTTGTAATTACTTGAATATTGATCAAGGATATCTGATTGAAGTTATTTATAAGATTTATTTTAAAAAAAAGTTATAAAACAACTATGTGTTTTTGGATTTGATTCAATCACAGAAGTTGTAATTAGAATAGTGCAAAATGTATAAAAATTACATATAAAGCTTCTTAAGTTATCTTATAGATGATACAAAGATATATTAATTTAATTTTACAAGAGAATATAGAATGTAATGATGTTTATGTGTAGGAAACTCTTCAAACATATTTTTTTTTACATTTTTATCTATGTATGGAAGTTTAAACTTTAGGAATAGATTTGATTTGAAAAGTTATAACGACAATATTCATACAAATTACTGAAAATATGAAAAATAGTTACGATAACGGTTATGTTGACAAAAATAATATTAAATAAATAAATAACATAGTATAATTGTTATTTTAAAATATCCTTTCTTATTTAGATTTTTTTAAATAAAATAAAGCAGCAAAGTTCTATACAAAGAATTTTTGCATTATATACATGGAAATATGTTATTTAACAACAAAAATTTTCACATTTATATGAGTAATAATGAATCTATTGTTTCAATTGAAAATCACATATTCCTCCCTCTATTGATTACTTAAGTATCAATTTATCTTTTGTAATTAATAACAAAGTTGTTTATAGTAATTTTTAACTCTAAGTTTTTACTATTAAATAATGCACTTTTTTAGTTTAAAAAATTCATCGAAACTGTCATTTTCACAGTATAAAACTGGTTTTGTTAATCTAATTTTTATAAAATTGAATTAAATCCTAAAAATTATAAAAAATATTCCCTGGACAGTTTATATTCTTTGTATAAACTATTTATTTGTATAACATTTGTGAAAATGACCATTCTTAATTTATTTGTTAATCATATCTTTGTTTAATCAAAAATTTTAAGCAGAAACTTATATTTACATATTGTTACTATATTCTTCAAAAGTTTTAAGTACTGTAAAAACAGTAGGAGTACACGTATTACAATATTTTTTAGATTATTAATACATTTTGTATGTTAACTGATTTGTATCTTGATACAATATTCTTCCAAACTTTAGTGTCGTAAAAATCAATATCAGTACACATATTTCAATGTTTTTAGATTATTAATACATTTTGTATGTTAATATCTATATTCTTCAAAAAGTTAAAGTATCGTAAAAACAGTAGTAGTACATATATTTCAATGTTTTAAGATTATTAATACATTTTGTATGTTAATATCTATATTCTTCCAAACTTTAGTGTCATAAAAATCAATAGCTGTACACATATTTCATTTTTTTTATTATTAATACATTTTGAATGTTAAATGATTTGTATCTTGATACAATATTCTTCAAAACTTTAAAGTATGGTAAAAATTAATAGCAGTACACAAATTTCAATATTTTTTGATTATTAATACATTTTTGTATGTTAATTGATTTATGTTGAAACCAGTGTTCAGACCAAACTAAAATTAGCAGTTAGCCAGCAGGACTAGTACCTCCAATATTTACTAGCCCTACAATTTTGTTTTATTTTAGTTGAAAACTAATCAACTATAGACACCAATATACTCATGGCAAACATAATACACATAATACTCATTTTGATGTTAAATACAATACTCATGCTAAACTTCAATTATAGTAAAGTAAACATAACTTTAATGTTAACACAGTAATATACATAGTAAAAATAATGATCAGCGTCCCAACGCAGATATGATGTATCACCAACAGAGTAAATTTATGTGTTGTCATACTGATAAGTCTAATAAATCATCCTAGTCATTGGCATCATTATGCATAGACTTTGAGAGCTAAATAGACGTGCTGATTGACTTCCTAACTTTAGCTTTACACTCAGGTTTTTTGAAGCGCTGCCTGGCACTGTTCCATAGTGTAATGAATAGAAATTGGTCAAAGTCCTCTAGTTCTCCCATGTTTAACATGATCATGAACAAGTCTGATAAAATTGAGTCCTTCTATATGTTCCTTTAGTCAGTTTTGACTTTTTTAGCACAATAAATCCTCTTTCTGCATCTGCAGAGGAAGATAGCATTGTCAAGATTAGGTCAAAGAGAGCAACAGCATTTGCAACATTTTTGTGACATGTGGCTCTGTTAGAATCAGATAGTATATCTTTTTAGTATCAGCTTTGTTTTTCTTTGCTGCAAAAGTTTTTACTGCATACCATTCATCCTCAACCTTCTCTACTAGTATAATTTCGTGTTAGTACATCGTGAAAGGTATCGAATAGAAAGAAATTTTACTACATGCAAACTCATAAAGGGTACTTTTCTTAATCAGGTCAAGCCAAGATTTGACCTAAGCAACGTTGAATGCCTCTATCAGATATTTTCCTTCATCATCAAATTTCACCTTCAGCTTTTTGATCAAAGCTTGCAAGCACAAAGTCTTTTGTACATTGAATTCTTCATCTTCCTACTTTTCAAGGGTCAACTTCTTTTTAAGAGTTCTGTGTTTTTGAATAGATATCTCCTATTGATGTATCTTGCCTGTAGAAATGAGCTAAAAGTTCTCAACATATGCAAGACAATCCAAAAGAAGATGTAACATTGCAATAACTTGTCAAGATTGCAAATGTTTACGCAAACCCCTGCTTGAATCAACTTGCCCTGTTAATTCATGAAGTTGGTTCTGCTCAAATTTACTATGATGACTTATCAATTAATCATAACTGACAATCACATTCTTATCAGCCCTCTCTAAATGGCCAACTCATCTTGTGCCTCCAATTATTGATGGCATTAATGGGTTTACCCCTGCTGATGTTGCACATGCAATTAAGTGATTTCTTTGCACACCACCACACTGGTAGAATGTATGTAAATCACTGAAAAAAGTGTCGATCTTTCTGTATAGAGGTACAGATAATGCTTTAACAGTCTTAATATGTCAATTCCAGACGTTGAGCAGATAAATGCAATGCTGGCACATTGGCCCTTTGTATAAATACTTTTAAATAAGAAATGACACTATTTTGTTCACCGCGCATAACTGCAACCCAATCTGTAGCTATCTCCATTGTCTTAGCTTTCCAGTAATCTCAAAACTGATTTCTTATGGTATTAACAATTATATTTGAAATGTTTTAACCTTCTGGTGTTGTGACATGCTTTAGTGCAATAAATCGTTTTTTGACTTATCCACATTTCCCCCATTTATTATAGAGAAGCTCACACTCTTTGATGCTGTAATCTATTTATATATTAGTTATAATTGAAAGGAATCGTACACTCTTAAGTTCTTTAAAGATGTTTCGTCGTTGATTTTGCGAAATATAATAGCAGAATGTGGAAGCTACGAAAGGATTTTAATACGTTTTGCTCACATCAATGCCGTTAGCCTGTTGCAGTTATGACAAACATATGATGTCTTGAAATGGCTGATCTGCTTTTGCTAATGAGTACGCGTTTTAAAATAGGCAACCTAAGTGAAGCATATTGCACAAGTTCATACATATCAACATTTGTTTGGCCATAGAAGTACCCGGTGCTTGATTTTAAGCGTCTTCTTATTGCTGCAATTTTATATGAGAGACGGATAATTGATGATTCTTTACCCACTCTAGTTTGAAATTGCATGATCCTGTGACAGAAGTGACAGTACTTTCGTAGTCTTTGCAAACTTTGCAATACATTTTGTCATCAATCTTGCTGAACAATAACCATTTGTATTCGTTAATCCATGACTATTTAAATGTTCATTTACGAATATTTTGTTCGTATGCTGTACGGTTTTTAGCTTTTTCTCCCTCATCGACAGCAGTGCGTTTTTTGTCTGCATAGGTTGCAAGAAATTAAGCACTTTCCACATTGTTTTTTATTTGTTTAACTTTTACTTTTAAGTAATTTTACATTTGACAGTTAATTCTCACAACGCAATAGCAATAATTGTATGTAACCGGAAAATGTGCAATTATATAGCGCTAATACAGTTTTTTGGTTCGTTTTGTTTACATAAAAAATCCAGTTTTCTCTTTTTTTTGTTTTTTAGCATCATTTACAAGGACGTTATAAACATGTATTAGAGCACATAGAGGATCGATAAAAATTTAAATTCTTGCAAAATATGATAAACATACGTTTAAAATTCTACTCGTCATCTGGAAGAGTAGATAAAATAGTTTTACTATCTCAACATCTAATTTACTCTCCTCAGTGAGTGTTAATTCGGAAAACTGTTTAATACTATATTCTTCAAAACCTTTAGGTAACCTAAAAAATCAGTAGCAGTACACATATTTCAATATTTCTAGACAACTTATACATTTTTGTATGTTCATAGTTTATCTTCAATACGTTAAACTATCCTAAAAATCAGTAGCAGTACACATATTTCAATATTTTTAGATTATTAATACATTTTTGTATGTTCATAGTATATCTTCAATACCTTTAAGTATCGTAAAAACAGACACAGTTAACAAATTTCAATATTTTTAGGTTATTAATACATTTTTGTATGTTCATAGTATATCTTCAATACCTTCAAGTATCGTAAAAACAGACACAGTTAACAAATTTCAATATTTTTAGATTATTATTACATTTTTTTATGTTCATAGTATATCTTCAATACGTTAAACTAACCTAAAAATCAATAGCATTACACATATTTTAATATTTTTAGGTTATTAATACATTTTTGTATGTTCATAGTATATGAATTCCGTTAAAGTATTGAAAAAATCAGTAGCAGTACACATGTTTCAATATTTTTAGGTTAAAATACATTTTTGTATGTTCATAGTATATGAATTACGTTAAACTATCCTAAAAATCAGTAGCAGTACGCATATTTCAATATTTTTAGATTATTAATACATTTTTGTATGTTCATAGTATATCTTCAATACCTTTAAGTATCGTAAAAACAGACACAGTTAACAAATTTCAATATTTTTAGATTATTATTACATTTTTTTATGTTCATAGTATATCTTCAATACGTTAAACTAACCTAAAAATCAGTAGCAGTACACATATTTCAATATTTTTAGATTATTAATACATTTTTGTATGTTCATAGTATTTCTTCAATACCTTAAAGCAGAGGTGTCCAAACTTTTTAATTCGCGGGCCATTTTGGCGATTTAATTCGTCAGTGGGGCCATGCATTGTACATATTTAAGTTAAAAAAAATTTTAAGAAAGGTAGCTTGAATTTTTTTATAGTAAATTACGGCTCCAAAAATGATATATAAACGTTTATTTAATATACAATAAAAAATATTAAGGTAACCTATAATGAGAATGGTGGAACTGGGATTTTTC
>CAKKLC010002005.1:54338-73553 GCA_918559645.1 Ceratonova shasta | reverse complement strand
AATTAATTTTTTATTGTAAAATTATAGTCGAATAGTGTTTTCTGTTTATTCTTTCTTTTCCTAATCTAATAAATTAATTTTTCAGGTTCTCTTATATTTTTTGAATCATTTCCATCTGTCTTTTCGTTTTAAGACAAGAAGTTTTTTTTAATTATCTCAATGCTTTGACCGCTTTTTCTATTTTTATTTGATTATTTTTTTCCTAATTTTTTTCATCCTGTTGTATTTCCTGATCAAAATGCTCTTTATACGAATCTATAAGTGTTTCAATATTTGGTGCTTTAAATAAATCTTCGTTTTTCATTGACTCATCTATTTCGTCTAAAAGTGTAGGATCATTAATTATTTCTGTAAATAGGTTTTCTTCTTCTTTTATTAAACAATCGTTTTCCAGAATAATTTCTTCCTCTTTACCATTCTTAAATGCATTATTAAAGCAATTTTGAATTATTTTGGGCTACAAAGAATCCCACTAATTTCCTATTAAAAATATGGATTTTCTTAGATCTATTTTAACTTTTTCTTTCATAAAAAATTTCTGGATTAATGATCTAAGTAGATATTTTTTATAAAGACATTTAAAACTGTGGATTTTTTCATTATCAAATGGTTGTAAAACGTTTGTTGTATTTGGTGGAAGGAAAATAATTTCTAACATATCAAATTTTTCCGCCTCCAATATTTTATGAACTGGAGCGTTATTGATAATTGAGCACCCTTTCTTCGATTTTTTCCGTTGATGTAGATTAAGATATTTTTGAAATTCATCAAAAATATAGGATGTCATCCAGACGGACTTGTTTCCAAAATATTTTATTGGCAAATTCTTAATATCTCTCAAACATCTCGGTTTTATTTGAGTTTCCGATTAAATATGGCTTCATTTTAAAGTCTCCTGTCATATTTGTACACAACAAGAGAGTAATTCTTTTTTGCTGTTTTTTTTTGTTTTATTTGATGCACCCTTCCCATTGTATGTGTTTGATGGTAAAAGATCAAAAAAATAACCCGGTTTTACCCTCGTTGTAAATGTCAGATGTGTCAAATCGTGAAAGAAGAATAGAAAGAGTAGTCTGTTCCCAAATTTGAACTGCTTTCTTGTCGACTTTCTTTGATTCACCGGACTCTTTATAGCTATCAATATTCTTCCTAGATTTAATACGCTTAAACCATCCATTAGAAGCCTTAAAATTCTTAATATTCAATTCTTTGGCTATTTTTAATGCCGATTGTATAATAAAATCCCTAATATTTGGGAAATTTTCGGCTCTTAGATGTTTAATATGCTTTACAAGAAGAATTTTTCAGATTATCGTGTTTTAAAGCCCTGAAATTATGCTTATCTTCTAAGAAATTATCAAGATTAATGTATTTCGATTTATTTTTAAATATTCTGAATATTATTGATTGATCAACTTCATAGAAAAGTAAAAATTCTTTTTGATTGTGTTTTTATTCTATTTTTTCCAGAATTTTGCGTTTTTGTTTTGGAGTGAGTGGTTTGTTTTCTTTTTTAGGTTTGACCATGTTTTATCGATGTTTTTTGCGAAAATATTGATACATGCAAATAAAGGGATTTACGATTTGAATTTTGAAAATTTTCATGAAAAAATATGCAAAAAACGGGATTTTATGCAGAAAATGCGCTTTTTTAAACAAAAAATGGACTTAAGACGAAAAAATTCATTAAAATATGTAATAAACGTGTAAATATGCAAAAATCGAAACATGCAAACACCGAGGTCTGACTGTATAATATTTTCATACATAAAATAATTATTTTAAATAGGTAAACTTAATTCTAATAAGTTTTAATACCTTTAATTATATTTTTAAAAGCTGAATCGCCATATTTTGCTCTAAATATAAGTTCTTTTAAATAAGAGTCTAATAAAAACTACTAGTAACACATTCCCTCTTGTTCTTACTTTTTACTTGCATCCACATATTTTCAACTTTTTGCGTATTTACAAAAGTAATAGGATAAAAAAAAATTGATAAAATGATTTACAGTTAAATGATTACAACCGTAATGCGAAATTGAGTTTTACGCAGCCCAAAGATTCCTTACTATTGTAGTGCCTGGCAAAATTCATTGACAAATCATAAAAAAAAAATTTTCAGCATTTCTCCTTTCAACACAAACTAAAAAAAAATCTTTACTTGTTGTATCAATACTAACAAAAATCGATTGTTGAGTTTTCACTCTTCCCACACTGTTTTTACGATGAACGAATAAATATTAATCGATTTAAACCACATGATCTTCCTCGCCAAAGATTTCATTTTCATCTCGTAGTTTTAAAAGAACAAAATTTCCACCAAATACGATTTTCAATTTCTAATTGCTTCAGATTGCAATTTTTGTTCTCTATGTAGTTTTTTATAGGAACCAACCTCATAAGCCCAATAGTATATAAAAAACAAAATTTCTTCAACAAGTAGTTTTAATTTTTTGAATGAAAGTATCAGAATGAATAGTCTATTCTTTCCTGCATGGATAAGGACTACGCCAACGATAAGGACAAGATGTTGTATTGTATGCTATTATGTTCATTGAATTTCCACAGCTTGAACAAATGGTGTTTCTTTTGATCAATCCTAATTCATGAAAAATTCAAGTTTACATGGATGTGTTATCATTTTTTCATAGAGAGTTTTTGTATTGATTTGGGTTATTTTCTTAATTATTAAATTCAATATTTTTTATTATATTACTACTTTTAAAACTGTGGGAAATACAGAAAAAGTACAAAATTTTGTTCATGTCTTTACAGTACTAATAAATAAAGGTTTGTTTAACCTAATGATTTGGGGTTTTAATTATTTTTAAACGATTTTACAATTTTGTTTCTAAAAAACATTCGATTTAAATTTATACCATATTCATCCATTGTTTTCTAATTTTTCAACATATCTTAAATCATTCATTATACGATCGTTAATAAAAGCTATTTTCATCTTTCTTTTACGAATAACACCGAATTCTAACCATGAAAGTTTTAAGTTAAATATAATTATTTTTTAATTATGAATTAACAATAAAATATTATTTTTTTTGTCAATCTTAATAAAAAAAGTTAATCAAAATAAAATGCCCCTTTTACAAAGATTAAAAATTCTTTTAATATTTTAATATACTAGCTTATTTTAATAGCGGATTTAAAAAATATTCAAGTTTTTACTTTATTACTATTCTTATTAAAATCTAGCTAATTTAATATCCTATCAAATAATGTTTAATTGATTAATTAACAAAAACTAGTACAATATAGTAATTTAATCACCATGGATATTTTGTATTTTTGTTAAATACGCAAGCGATTTTTGAATTTATAAAATAAAGTCTATCCCTGGTTGTCATGGTACCCTTTAGAAATGAAATTGAAGTCAATAGCTTAGTAAATCTGATGAATTTATTTGTGAATGTTTTAACTCCGATAAGATACGAGATTTAATGGAATTGTCTATACCTACAGAGATCGGTTTAGGTACATATTTTTTACTAGAAAGGTTGCGCTGCTTTGGGGAACGTTTATGATGTTTCCATGTCAGAAAAAATTGCTAAAAGCATTGTTGAATCAGCTATTGGTTTGGGAATAAATTATTTTGATACAGCTCCTTGGTACGGGGGTGGATTATCGGAGAAAAGGTTGGGCATTGTAAAATTAATAAGTGAACATTAGGCTTTAGCAGACAAAGACAGATCCAAGGTTTTTATATCTACAAAAGTGGGTAGATATAAAGGGGATACCATGTTTGACTTTTCATATGAAAACGTTTTTAAAAGCATTGAGACAAGCAGAAATAATCTGAAAACCTCGTATATAGATTTGCTAATAATTCATGATGTTGAGTTTTCTATAGATCCGAATATTATAATTAACGAAACCTTACCAGCACTGGTAGAAGTAAAATTTTTGAAGGAAGAATTTAGTTAAAGAATAAAGGAATAATAAGATTCATTGGTATCAGTGGATACGATCTGTCATATATGTTTTCGATTGTTAAAGAGTTTCCTGACATTGATTACGTTTTGTCATATGCACGATACACTTTATTCGACACATCTTTAACATTTTTTAAGGAAAAAATTGCAGTATAATCAGTTTGTTAATTTTAGTCTATTAGTAAAGCAAAAATAATTAATGCGTCTATTACTGGAATGGGACTTTTGACTAACAAGCCTCTAGTAGTCTGGCATCCAGCCAGGAATACTAAAATGGCTTACGATTGTAAAAAGATTGTAAATTACTGTAAGGTAAAGATTTTGAAGATAATAGAAACAAAAAATTGATGTTGCAGCTATTGCTCACTCGTTTAGTTATAATAATGAACGCTTTGATCACATGCTTTTGGGTCCTAGTAGTGTTGAAGAACTTAAGAATTCTATTAATTCTATGTCAGTAGAAAATTTTAAAATTTACGATCCTCATATTAAATTTATTAAAGATTTGTAACTTGATTTAATTTTGAAAGTATATTATCTCCAAATACAATATACAACTGGGAAAATATTGAATTGACTAAATACAAGGAAAATTTTAAAAGTTAGTAATTTAGTGACAATGATTAATTTTTACTATAGTTATTTGGTTTTTAGTGTTTCATATTTAGTTTTATTAATTTAAAGAGAATTTTATCTTGAAATAAGAATTCATCTTAAAGAATTTAGTTGATTAGTTGATGGTTAAAATAAATTTATTAATTATATAAAAATATATGATATATTTTTTAATAATTTGAATCAAACATTGTTAATAAATGATAAAATAAAAATAATATTTTTATATGTAATTTTTGTTACATTAATAAATAATAATACCTAATTCATTATAGAATTTTTGGATCAGAATTAAAATTTACCCGAAATCAATAACAAAATTAAAATGTACCCGGAAAATATTAAAATTAAAAATTATTTATTAAATTTATAACTTCTTGAAAATCTTTGCGACAAACATCCTGATCAGAATTTTTCTGTATAACAATATAATAATTAATAAAAAATATCCAAAATTATCCATTGAATACAAATTTTTTTCCTGTGACGATACTTGGTCATTTCTCTAAAAAGGCGGTTTCTACAAAAATGTTTATTTAATAAATATTACCAAGAGTATATTAATAATGAAAGAAATTTCCATCTATAATTAGAAGAATATCTTATTTAATTTTATTACGGACATTAATTTATTGGTTTCATAATGTAATTATGACTAAAAGAATTACAATTGCTAAGTAGAATTGAGGAAACGGAAAATGTAAGGTGTAATCATAGTTTACACATATTACCTAAATAATTTAGATAATAAAATTGATATAGTTATCTGGTTTGTATATATTTATTTTGGAACGATCTAAATTCAAATATTAGATTAAAATATTTTATTCTGGAAAGGAATCCAATTTGTTTAAATCTATGGTTTTTTTTGAATTATTACTATTTGTTGATGAATTTATTGTTCGTTTGAATCAATTATTAATATATTCCATTAAATATTATGTCATCACTATTGATAGCATCAGTGTATTTGTTGAACCATATTTATTTTTGGCGGGGTAGTTTAAATTTTGAAGTAATGACAAATTAAACATAGGGAAATTTATCTTTCTAAAAGATTATGATTAGGAATGCTGAAATATGAAAAATAAAATTTGAAACAATATTACAATAAGGTCGATCTATCTTATGTAATAAAATTGTTATCTTATAAAACTTTGAAACTAAAATTTTTACTATTAACTTGAAACGTTAATTAAAGCTATTAGATCATTTATCTTACTCTCAAACGAAAAATATTTTACTTTAAATTTCCTTGTTATTATCTACTGGATACAGAAGTGTTAACTTTAATTTGAAGATTTCCTCGAAACATCGAACAAATCTCTGTAAATTTTATTTTTACTCTAGTTGAGTAGATAATATTTTTTGATATTTAAAAGTTACAAAAATTAATGTAATAGATATTAATAGAACATTGAAAATGAAGAAAATTATTTGATTCATTATTTTATACTTGAAAATATATAATTGTATAAGTAGTAGGAATAAAATAATAACGAAAAAATTCTGAAAAAGGAAGAATTTTAAGTAATGTAAATACTAAAAAGTTGTTCCTACAAAAAATACCTAAATTTTTTTGAAACTTTTTATCTGATTGGGATGTAGGGAAATAGTTCCAAAAAAAACTCTATAATTAATTCTATAATCAAAATGTTTAAACTGAATATTCAAAGAAAAAAATCAGGAAAACTTGAATAGCTGTAGCAAACAAAATAAAGGTATCAAATTACTTTTAGAAAATTGAGATACGTATCAATATTAAAGTTCATCTAATCAATAACTTTGAACAAAGGCATATGGTTTATAATCTAAAATATTTTATTGGTTAAAAAAGTATAAATGATGAGTAGGGCGTCCAAATATTGCATTTAAAATTAAAAAAAATTGCATTTAAAATCTATAGAAAAATTGCATTTATATTTTACCACGTTTTCTTTAATTAAATTCACTTTCAGTTGATTCTTCTGTTTTTTCATTATCCGTGCTATCCTCCTCAATTTTATTTTCTATCAGTTTTTCATCAAAAGCTGCTACTTTACTATTGTAATACATAGTGAAATAATTAAAAATATTATTTCCATGAAAGTTACGTTCTTTTGCCATTAGTTTCTTTAACATCTTATTTCTTTCAACTACTATAGAAGTCGGTGGGCTATTGTTCAAAAGAACATACTTCGATGGCTATAATTTTTCTTTTAGATCCAAAGTTGCGATTTTTAATATGTTGTTTACTTCTAATCGTGCTTTAATTTATGATTTAAGATCAGCTTTATAGATTGTAAAAGCCAATGTTGAAATTATTTTATACCCAGTCATGATATTATATTTAGATCCTTCAATAATTAACTGAAATTTCAATTTAATAACAATATGAACATCATATTTTAAACAGATCTTTGACAATATTTGATTGTAAAATATCCTTCTTTCCTATGAAACGATAATTCCATCATCGTTAAGACCCAGAACTATCTCTTTTATAGTCGGGAAATTATCAGCATAATATTTAACGGCCTTCAACCAGCTAGACCAACGTGTTATTAATACATGAGACCCAGAACTATATATTTTGTAGTCTAGAAATTATCAGCATAATATTAAACGGCGTTCAACCAGCTAGACAAACGTGTTATTATTACATTAGACCCACAACTATCTCTTTTATACTTGGGAAATTATCAGCATAATATTTAACGGCCTTCAGCCAGCTAGACCAACTTTTTATTATTACATTATGCGGCATTCCTATTTCTTCAAACATAATTGAAATTGTACGATTCTTTAAGGTTATGCCTTGATAGAAGCAATTAAAAAAATCCACCTCTTGAAACGATTCTCTTTTTTTCATGGCCATGTTATGTAACAAACGGATAAGGCATTAAACATGTACCAGATATGGTATTTTTTCCTCATCTCTTCACCAGCTTTCACCGTGTAGCGAGCTGCATCCGATATGATTAGGGGCTAAATTTTTCTTGTATTGTTTATTTTTTAAAGTGCATCATAATCTAATTGTTCTATGATAATTGAATTAGGATTCGTACTAAGCTCTATAGAATCGATAACATAAATTTTATTTAGAGTTTTTAGTCTCGCAGAAAGTACGCTTACATACCTTTTTCTTTTTATTTCTGTTTCGTCTAAAACCAAAAAAATATCACCCATTTTGAAATAATTTATCAATTCTAATTTATGTTTAGAATCAAGATCAACAACATGATAGTATGCGATATAAGCTGGTATTATTCGTCCATTTAATTCAGATATAAACTTTTGAAAGCTATCATTTTGTAATTTATGGAGCGGAATTTCTGTTTCCACTAATAGCTGTATTAATTTTTATATTTTATCATCGCTTTTAGTAGGAAAAAAGGTTTGTGAATAGTTGGATTTTTTGGATTTGATGTTTGTTTGTCGCCCTATATGAATCCACATTAGACTTTCTTGTTGAGTCGACAACGCATGAAAATCTTTTCCAAAACAACTCTCCCTTTGGGGTTAGTATAAATTCATTATTATAAAGTGATACATATTTTGTTACTTGAATGTATCTTTCTTCCTTTTTTTGTCCCGTATAAGGGTATAAAATTAATCCAATTTTATTTCATTAAAATCATAAAAATTGCAAAAATTGCATTTTAGACACCCTGATGATGAGAGTATAAAAATGAAATTCAATACTGTCTGTTCAAATAATATTTTTTAATGTATTCTTAAACAAACTCTATTAGAAAAATTGAATAAGTTTAAAAAAACGCCATATGGCGCTATTTTTAAACTGATCAGAATTTTTTTGGAAATGGAACCATAAAAATAATTTGTTTTACGAAAATCTTAATTTAATTAAAAATTTTTTCTTGGCCCTTTATTACTGATATGAAGAAATGGTTGTTTAACTTTCATTACAAAATATACAACTGAATTTAAAATACTTAAAAAATTAGAAAATAAGAATAAAAAAACGTGGATGAGCACAAAATTTTTATTTTTATTAAAAATGAACCCATTTAATTTTAATAAACCTTACAGAATATTTCCAGTGATGAGAAAAGAGTTAATTTAAAAACCATTAAAACAGGGTTTCCCACACTATTTCATTTTTTTCGCAATCAATTACGTATTTTTCCTGATAAATTTCGTTTTTTTATAATTTAATCCTTACATTCATGTAAGAAACAAATTCACCAATAATGACACGAAACAGATTGTAGATTCTTATTTGATTGCTAGAAGTTCCATTTAAATAGGAAATGTTTTTTGAGCCCTAAACAACAGTAGAATAAATAATAAATTTGTATAACAACGAAACAAGAATAGGAGGCAAACAAAGAGCTGGTGTGCGAAGAAAACGCATATCTGCACAAAATCTAGAAATCATAAAAATTGGATTGATGCAAACTGTAACATAACACTTTTTGAAATAAAAAATATGTGTGAAGTCGCACTGAATTTAATAGTTGGGAATTCGGCGATTTATCGGTATATAAAAGGTTTTAATTACTCAATGAAAAGAGTTATTCTAATTACAGATAAGAGAAATTTGCCGGAAACAATAGCACTAAGATTATCATATGTTAACGAATTTTTATCATTGCAATCGAATATTGATGATTCTAAATTTTATTTAATAGATGAATTTAGGTTAATACATTAATTGGGGCAAGACGAAGTAGAGCTATTGTTAACAAAAAAGCTGTACAAAATGTCTCAGGTTTGAGAAATAGTAATATTTCTGTCTGATATGTGTTGACTAAGACTAGTGTTTTTGATCATATGATTCAAACAAGAACTTTCAGTGTGGAAAGTTTTAGTAATTATATTGATGGTATTTAAAAAAGTACGTTCAACTTGGTGAAAAGAGCCCCGTATTTGAAATGGATATTGTTCGTATTTTTTGTTCTGGCGTTATAATGAAATTGGTTGTTTAAAAAGGGAATATATTACTTTTATTACCATCATAAGTTGGATTTTAAACCCAATCGAAAATATGTTTTTAAAGTGTAAACAATTGGTAAGAAATAGCCACGCTGGAAATGAAAGAACTGGTTTTATACCTTTATGAAAAATTAAAACTGATTTCAAGTGATGATTGTGGGATTCTATCGTCAAATGTTAAGATTTTTTAGCTTTTTGTTTTGTATTTGAACCTGTTATTGATGAATAAATTTGCGTTATAAATATGTTTTAAAAAAAAAATAATATATATTTTATTTTAATATTTATTTTTTTTTAATAAAAATGATATTGACTGGGTTAAAAACGAAATGTGGTGGGAAACCCTGTATTATTAAATTTTTTCCCAATTGGGAAACACGCCTTTATAAAATAAATTTTGGCAAAATCTTCTCAAACGACAAATGTTGATTCCTATTCTATCTTTGTGCTTTTTTATACAATATTTCAATAAAAAATCCGAATCCATATAAGCACATTCAAAATTCAAGTTAACCTTTTTTTAATTTCAGCACTTTTATCTTCATATATTTTTAGTTCATTTTATCAGCTATAAAAACAACTTTCATATAAATAGCAATATACTATTCAATTCTAATCTTTTTTAAGCTTGCACAAAGAATTATTTTTATTATACCCTTTTTACTGTATTTAGAAAAAATCGCAAAGAATGGTGTATTCATTTATTATAGATTTTGGATATTGATGAATCAAAATTTAGAAAAAAGAAATGTAAAAAATGTATAAATCTCAATCAAAAATAGATTCTTAATTGTTCACTCTTATCTTAATTGAAAAAAACAAAAACCTCAATATTTATAATTCAAAACTTCATGGCATGAGTGATATTCAATATATTAATATATTTAAAATTAATTATAATAATTGTTTTGATCTCTATAAAGGAAATAAAGAAAGCAATGTAAAAGTATGAAATTTGTTAGATATCAAGTTAAAAATATCAATATTGAAAGAAAATCCTTATAAAAGTTATAAAAAATAATAGCTAGGATTGAACTTTAAAATAAATTTGTTCATTTAATGATTTTTTACGTTTATGTTTGTTGGTAGAGATTGAGGTTTAATAGATTTTAAAATAATGGTTCTTAAATAATTAATAAAATAAAAATAGCAACTGGGGATATTTGTAAATATTTTGTAATCAATTTAAATATTATCAGAGGATAGATTGACTATATAATTTAAAATAAAATTATTATATTCTTGCACTTTAGAAATTTAATTTTTTTAATGCGTTCCATGATAATTTTTTCTTTATACTAGAAAACATTAAATTATAATTCAAATATAGGGTAAAATGGTCGAAGACTTAAATGATCGCGAACCTAAATGATCACTGAAAGTGTTTTATTATGAAAGGTGAAGCAATAGTCTGAAAGAAAATTAATTTTTAAAGTTAATAATTATAATGTTTATAGTAAATATTTTATTTTAAAAGTGAATTTTTTAATATATCAATAACATGTAACATCTAATATACCACCCAAATGAACATTATTCATAAAATAAAAACTGAATTTTTATAGTTAATATTGAATTATATATACATAGTAACATAACAAAATAATTTCTCTTCCTAGAACCGTTATACAGTAAGAATTTCAATCGTTGACAGTAGAGTTGGTCAGCTCTCTTTTTGTTTACCGTGTACACAATGAATGTGATTTTACTTTACATGCATATTTAATACTGCCAATGTAAGCCTTGGCATATATAAATGTGATATTTTATCAACATATACACTGTAGGATCATTTTACAATTTTAAAAATATAGAAACTAGTTCTTGTTATCTGGAGATAATAAAATGTTTGAATGCCAAGAACTTTTCAATCATTGCTCATGAATTTATGGTGTATCTTATAAGCTAGTTGTTGAAACAGATAATTTCCTGAAGTTCTATTTTGAAAATAGTTCAAATATTAAGCATTTAATCTCTTTCGGTGGACGGAGTAAAAAAAAATAGTTTTTTTCTATAGTTTTTTCCCACTGCTTAAGTCCCCACCCAAACCCTTTGATCTCCATCTTGAATTTTGATCTTTCCCCTTTTCAATTCATGAAGTCAAAAACTCGTAGGGTAAAAAGATTCTTATTTATCTCACTTAATAAGTCAGCACCCCAAATCCTTTAATCTCCACCGTTGTTTTTGATCTTTTACCTTTTCAGGTTGATTAAGTACAAAAAAATATCAGTTTTGAACTTATGTTTTATTTACAATAACATATAAATTAAAACCTTGCTAGATTATTGTTCAGAACCTATTTGCTTAACAATTAGTTCAGAATCGTTTTGTATTTTGATTCGTATTTTGAAATTTTTGAAGCTGAAAAATATGGATCGAGCAATCTGCACCAATTGTGGAAAAAACATACGCATGCATCAATAATCACTTACGTGAAATGATTGTAAAAATACAGCGCCAGACATGCAACAAATGGATATTTTAACTGCAGTATTGAGCTGCTGTAAAAGGTAAGATGAATTTTTAATGCATGAGTTTGATATGATAAATTTTTAAATATTGATACAAAAATTTATAATATTGTTTATTTTATATAGGTTATACAGAAATTACTTCGTTGTATGTCCATTGCACTGTGGATTCTGTTTAAAATGCCTAAATGGCTATATTCAGCCGCCTAAAATTGGCAGGTATTTATAGTGATTATCGATTTGAACTCTAGACCTATCTGAATTTCAATTACCGTCAGTAAAAATACAAAGGACCTTATTGAACCGTACATTTCTTGATCCATCTCTGTCTGGATTAGTTGGTGACCTACCGGTGGCTGCAGATTATAACCGTAACACCCAATTCACTACTGCCTAGACAACGTCGGAATAGATATCACCTTAGACATGTCCAATTTGTTCCCTTACCCCTTGCCCAAGCACCTATGCCTGCTAATCTGGATGTAAATCAAATTAAGCATTTACCGTTTGTGAATTTTCAAGGTACGACAGACCGCAAAATTTCATGCAACCATTTGCTGCCAACATGAGCCCATTTAACATACGTTTACAATTGCACTAGCCTAAACCAGTAGTATTAGCTTTAGTGAAAGGGCAGGTCACGCACAATGTTGTTTACGGAGGTAATGTAAAGGGTAAAGACTTGCTAGTTGACAGGAAAGGTTACTTCTAAACTTTGAAGATTGACAAGCACCGTGACTTAACAAAAATTGGAGATGCAATAGTACGCTTAAGACTAAACTCATCTGTTTTGGACAGGTGATATTTTCACCCATTAATGGTTTCTACTAATCAGTAGGTCACCTATCCAGGTGTGATTTGCATCCAAGGTTCATGAAAGTTGCTTAATTTAGATGTGAGGGGAAAAAAGTTGCGCTCTTAAAGTATTTGTTATCGAAGTCCGTAATTTCAGTGCAAATTTTGCTTAAAAATGTTAGAGCCAATAAAATACTAATGTTACTAGCTCTTGCTTGTAAACTAAATGATACCCGCAAATCAACAGAAAAAAAATAAATTAGGCCTAAACAATCCAATTACTAGTGATTTCAACACCGAAATGGAATATATACCGAAGGATTAATAGTAGAGAATGTGCAAGTTGAAGGAGCAAAATATATTGTATTGACAACACCCAAAATGCTGACACTACTTGAACTTGCTCAATCTTGGTAGCCAATGCCACCTTTTATTTAGTTAAACCGTTCTTTTGCCAACTTTTTAGCTTAAATTCTTTGGTAAAACAAGGCAAGACTATAAAGCAAGTTTTGCTGGTGTTTGTTCTCATGTCCAGACATCCATCTAGGACTACACTACTGTTCTGTAGCATATAGTGCTTCTAATACTGCAGCAACCAAACTTGCAGCATGTGACTTTACGCTATGAAAAGGGAATTCGGCTTAGTATATGTTTTATCTTCCCGCACGTGACCATGTGTAGTTGCCTGTTTAACTTCAACTAAGCTTTATACAGGAATATTCAGAGTCTTGGATTACATCAGTTTTACGATGCTGATGCAAGAACGAAGAAAATTTGCAGAAGATTGGTGGTTTTGCCGTTATACCACATGAAAACATGCGTGACATTTTTACTAACATTGTACGGTTAGCGGGAAACGTTCGGTACTTAATAATTTAACGAATTTACTTTGTAGAGTGCTATTTAGATCAACAAAGATGTATTCTTCCTTCATGACCAGCCAGTTTTTATACAAGATGTTCGCACTAATAATGATGTTGAAGGCTACCACACTAGATTAAATACAAGAGGTTAAAGGAGACAAAAGCTATTTTGATTGCTAGCGGATCTACTACATGAGGAAGCCAAGATCGTTTCGCGAACAGTAGAGTTTGTTATCAGATCCGATTATGTACGAGTCCTACCTACCGGTACTGGGTAATATAAAGGCAGACTAATTAAGTATTGGAACGAATATCAGATGGACGAACGAGCAGCACTGGCCATATTGGATACATCGAGCCATTTAATATGCACGAGGATTCAGATAAACTATGTTGTAGATAATAATTTGGACTAACTTATATTTTAAGTTTAATGTACTTTTGGGTCAAATATAATGCTTTGGTATGATGAGTTGTAATTTAAAAATTTTCCTTACATAATCATAGTGTTGGATTTTTGTATACATTGGAGAGTAATATTTAGTTGTGTAGTATATAAAGTGTTGTATGTTGTAGATATATTGAATATTAATTGTAAAAAAAAAGTTTTTTTTTAACCTCTCCTTCACATTTCTAAATAAACACTTTTGACAACCATTTCAGTCATACACCTATATTATTACTTAATTTTGCATAATTATCCTTTTTTTATTAACACTAGATTGAATATGCTAGTCATATTGACTGCTTTTGAATTTCAATTAAGAAAATAATGATTTAAATGACACAGCTTCTTATAATTTTGTGACTTTTCCTACAACATATAAATGGGTTAATTAATCATTGTTGTTGTCCCCTTCTACTCCGTTATTCACTTCCCGAATATATATGTGGTTAACCTACATTGCCGGAAAGCAGTCATTTTGACTGCTAGGAAAAGACCAGTTCGGCTCTGGATTGGAATAAAATGATAACATACAAGTTGATGATAAATTGTCGATTTCGACATATTCTTGATAACTTCCTGTTGTTCAATAACTTAAGTTATTCTTATTTGTACTTGTTGTTTGAATACTTTATGCCAGGTTTGGCATGAGCTTTGTTTCTTTTGAACGTGTTGTAACGTCATTCAGATAAGAAGAATCTCTGAGTGTATAATCTCATACAGTAATCACTACAGCTGCGCTCGTGCCGACTTTAGTCAGGCCTGCTTTACGCACTGTCAGTCGTACTAAAAAGTTGTTCAGCTGATTTCTTTCCCGTATAAAGTTCATAATAGAAATGTCCGACGGAAGAGATATATTAGAAAAGCTAAGAGAGATAGGTGAAGATGGTTCCGATACAGAATCAAATGCAATGAGATGGGAACTATCGTTTGAAAATGAATAGGATCATATTCATAGTGAGACATCTGATGCGGAAGAGAGCGATAAAGAGGCGATCACCCAACGATGAAAATAAAGATGTCATCAATGTGCCCAGGAAAGGTATATGGTGCTGATTAGTTCATATGAAGATACTAAAATTACTTCTCAGGAGACCGAAATAGCTGCAGATGGTACTGTGTGGTCAAAATTTGACAAATACAGTATTGAAAAAGGCTACAATCTGGGTGTAATTTAAGAGTGTGGCAGGGCCAACAGGCTACGCAAGAAGAAACCTTATGGCAAATAATCTTGTTAGTGTATTCTTGTTGATAATAAATGATTATATTATGAAACATATAAAAAAGTACACAGAAGAAGAAGCCCGCTGAATTTTGGATTACGATTGGAAAAATATTTTGCTAGAAATATGTGCATTTATTGGCATTATATATGCTCGTGGAGCCTACGAGTCAAAAATTTAAAACTAAGTTATTTATGGTTAGTCGAGTGAGGTCCCAAATTTTTTAGAAGAACTATTTCCCGAGATAATTTCAAGCAAATTCTACAATTTATTGATTTTCACAAACGGATTGAAAGAAGTACACTTATCCGAACAAATAAACTTGCCTAGGTTTAGGAAATATGAAACAAGTTGATTGAAAATAGTCAAGCTTTCTATCAACCAAGGCAAAACATAACATTTGATTAACAATTATTTCCGACAAAAGCTAGGTGCAACTTTATACAATATATTGTTAATAAACAAAATAAATTTAGTATTAAATTCTGGCTTGCATCAAAACTTACCAGCAGGTACGTATTGAATGGTTTTGCTTACTTGGGGAAAGATGAACAAAGACCATCGTCAATGCCTTTAAGCAAATACGTTGTTTTCAAACTTTTGAATTCATATGCAGGCTGGGGACGAAATGTCACGACTGACAACTTTTTCACAAGCATGTCACTAGGGACAAAATTATTTGCAAAAAAAAACTACATTAGTTGGAACAATTAGAGCAAATAAAAGAGAATTATCCAAAAGCATCCAAACAATCGTAGGATAACATGCCTCGTTTTTCCACTCTCCTATATAGATCAGAAAAGTTTGCCTTTACAAAATATATAAGCAAACTAGACAAAAGAGTGGCTGTTTTAAGTTTTAGACATAAATTTTTTAAAATTGATAAAAGTAATAGATAAATGTTACCAGATTCTATTCAGTTTTATAATAAAACAAAATTTGGAGTAGATATAACAGATCAAATGGTCAAAAAATGAACGGTGAAATCTAGTTCCGTAGATGATCCTTCCAAATATTTTTTAACATTTTAGATTGTGCTGCAATAAATGCTTTTATGCTTTATAAAGAAGTGACCAGAAAACAAATAGAACGAAAACAGTTTCTGTTTCAATTAGCAGAACAGCTTTCCACCGATTACACAACTGAAAGAGAGAAAGACCCACAAGTATCAACCGTAACATCTTGAAATACAACAGATTCTACAAAACGAAAAATTTGTCAAATACGACTTTGCCAAAATAACAAAACAAATATTTTTTGTCAAAAATGTAAAAAGTATGTTTGCGGAAGATGTACATCCAAAAAGATTTGCACTTTCATTTTCTTAAAATGACCAGATAATGTATAAAATATATTTTTTCGAACTGAAATACATTTTTTTTATTGTTAATACTTATTAATAACTTGTTATATGACTGTGTAAGTGATATAAAATATATTAAAAAATTACTTTTATACAAATTTCTTTGCGCATTAGTTATTTTTTTCATAAAGCAGTCATTTTGACTGCTTCCAAGCTGTATAAGTATATACTAAGCTCCCGTCTTTCTAGTTTTAAATATTTGATTAATTAAAATTTATGCGATTCTATTAATTAGCAAGTTAGTAATGGATAATTTAAATATAGTTTCTAAAAATCCTTGATATAATAATAAATTTAAAAATTCATTAGTAATATAAAATCATAAATATTCACATAATAAATATGAAATAATAAACTCTAATTTAAATGAATAAAATGCAATCGGACAAATATTTTTTTGCAAAGTTTTAAGTTAAAATATAAAAAAATGTAGGATCTGTTAAAAAAGGGCAAAAATCTGTAACTGTTAAAAAAACTGCCAAGAAATAAATTTAAATTATATTAAGATTTCAATAAAACAAATTATTCTTATGTTTCCATTTCCAAATAATTTCTGATCAGTTAAATGAGCCAAAATTTGTGTGCTTTTTGCCAGGTATTGTAAAAATTTTAAGATATTAAAATAATAAATTAACGTCATTTTTTATGTAGTAGATCATGTAGGGAAAAATCAGCACATTTCAATAAGTTTTTAATGGTCAAATCCATAAATAGATTTCATAAGAAAGGTCTTTTATTATTTAGCATATGAACAATGCTTGATAATTAAAATAAAAAGAGAAATCAATTTTTTTGGAAATACTTCTAATGTTTGAAAGTCATTTTTATCAAATTTGTTTTTCAAAAAGCAATTATTTCTATATTTTTAAATAGAGCAAGTTAGGAAGGACAAAATAATTAATTTTTATTTCTTTTTATAAAATTAAGAGTTAAATGGTTTTTTTCCATTAATTGAAAAAAACAAAACTTTTTTGGTTTATATCAAAAGAATCTACAAGCATTATTAATATAAATATTTTTAAATAAATTATCCAAGAAACAATTATTCTTAAATATTATTACAGTAAGACCCCGTTTTTTGCATATTTTGGTTTTCTATGATAATATGCACAAAACAAAAAATTGGAAAAAATTAATTCTTTATTGTAAAATTATAGTCGAATAGTGTTTTCTGTTTACTCTTTCTTTTCCTAATCTGATAAATTGATTATTCAAGTTCTCTATATTTTTTGAATCATTTCCATCTGTCTTTTCGTTTTGAGAGAAGAAGTTTGTTAATAATCTCAATGCTTTGTCCGCTTCTTCTATTTGAATTTTATTGTGTTATTTCTATCTTTTTGGATCCTGATGCATTTCCTGATCAAAATGCTCTTTATATAAATCTATAAGTGTTTCAATGTTTGATGCTTCAAATAAATCTTCATTTTTCATTGACTCATCTATTTCATCTAAAAGTGTAGGATAATTAATTATTCCTATAAATAGGGTTTCTTCTTCTTTAACTGAATAATCGTTTTCCAGGATAATTTTTTCCTCTTTACCATTCTTAAATGCATTATTAAAGTAATTTTTAATTGTTTTTGACTGCAAAGAATCTTACGAATTTTCTATTAAAAATATGGATTCTCTTAGATCTATTTTAACTTTTTCTTTCATTTCAAATTTCTGGATTAATGATCTAAGTAGATATTTTTTATAAAGACATTTAAAACTGCGGATAATTCTATTATTAAATGGCTGTAAAACGTTTGTTGTATTTGGTGAAGAAAAATAATTTCTAACCAATCGAATTTTCTGCCTCCATAATTTTATAAACTGGAGCGTTATTGATAATAAATCACCCTTTCTTCGATTTTTTCTGTTGATGTAGATTACGATATTTTAGAAATTGATCAAAAATATAAGATGTCATCCAGGCGGACTTGTTTCCAAAATATTTTACTGGCAAATTCTTGATATCTATCTAACATCTCGGTTTTATTTGAGTTTCCGATTAAATATGGCTTTATTTTAAAGTCTCCTGTCATTTTTGTACACAACAAGAGAGTAATTCTTTTTTGCTGTTTTTTTTGTTTTATTTGATACACCCTTTCCATTGTATGTGTTTGATGGTAAAAGTTCAAAAAAATAACCCGGTTTCACCCTCGTTGTAAATCTCAGATGGGTCAACTCGAGAAGGAAGACTAGAAATAATTCTCTGTAACCAAATTTGAACTGCTTTCTTGTCGACTTTCTTTGATTCACCGGACTCTTTACAGCTACCAATATCATTCCTAGATTTAAAACGATCAAACCATCCAATAGAAGCCTTAAAAATTTTTAATATTCAATTCTTTGGCTATTTTTAATGCCGATTGTATAATAATATCCTTAGATATTGGAAATTTTCGGCTCTTAGATGTTTAATATGCTTTACAAGAAGAATTTTTCAGATTATCGTGTTTTCCAGCCCTGATATTATGCTTATCTTCTATAAAATTATCAAGATTAATGTATTTTGATTTATTTTTAAATATTCTGGATATTGTTGATTGATTAATTTCATAAAAGTGA
>CAKKLC010002005.1:6656-31695 GCA_918559645.1 Ceratonova shasta | reverse complement strand
TATTGAGGCGAGTGTGGGATCTTAAGGAAGAAATAATTATGTTCATAGAGATGAAGGGCATTGATTGTGATTTTGTTACTAACATTGTTAATTGAGAGTGGAAGTCAGACTTTATGTTTGCAATTGACAATTTAAAAACGTTAAATGAACTGAAGGTAAAACTTCAGGGGAATAGCTTGCTTGCACATGAAATGTATGTGCATGTTAAATCATTTCAGGCAAAATTCTCCCTGTTCTCTAGGCAAGCAGGCGAAAACAAATTTTGCCATTTCCCTTTGCTGAATGAGAAAAGTATTTCTGTTGAAATGGCTGACAAGTACAAGGCTTAGTTGGATGTCTTGGTTGTTGAATTTGAAAGTAGGTTCTAAGACTTCAAAAGCCTGGAACCACTCTCCAATATCTTCAGTTCGCCATTTAGTGCAAAAGCTGATTCAGCACCAGAGACAATACAGTTAGAACTACTTGATCTACAAGTGGATAATGACCTGCAGGAGATGTTCAAATCAGTTCATCTGCTGGAGTTTTATGGATGTTTGCCAGCAGCAGCTATCCCACACCTAAAAAACTTTGCTGCTAAACTTTTGTTACTATTTGGATCCACATATATCTGTGAGCAAGCTTTTTCTTGTATGAAAATAAGCAAGTCTAAGAACAGATCGATGTTGACTGACTGCAATGTAAATGCAGTCATGCGAATCACAACCATTAAGCTGGTTCCACATTTCAAGAAAATTATCAAAAATTGTGAACAGTTACATACTTCTCATTAATTATAACTGTACTTTGTGATCAGCTTTTATGTAAATATATGCACATTAAGTTCCTTATTCTTTACAATTATTATGACAAGTAACAATAAACTTTTATAGAAATAATTATGATTAGTAAAATCTTATTACCAAATTGCAAACTGTTTTAGTTCGTATTTAAAAATGTAATGTGCATTTGAAATGGTCACTGAATTGACTTAATAGAGTATGAATGTGAAATAAAATGACAAATACATTGTTTTTATCACTAATTCATATTTTCATACGTTGTAAATTGTAATTGATGTAGGTAATATATATATATGCGGCCCCCAATAACAATAAAGTTTTTAATATAGTTCTTGGTATAAAAAGATTGCTTACTCCTGACTTAATGAAATCTAGCATTATTTATACTTGTTTGTAATTTAAACCAAATAATTATAAAAATATTATAATGTTATATAACGGATAGTATTTATAAACTGATTATAAGACCAAAAATTTTTTGATTGCATAGTTTTTTTTTCATTTGTTGATCTACGTCTACTTGTATTTGTTCTTAATAATAAATGACAAACTATATCATAAATTCTATAATTTAAAAAAAAATATTTGTTTTTTTCAACGAAGTCAAATAGTTTCTTTATTTACAAAAATATAATTAAGTAAATTAATAAAGTTGAATATTTTAACCTTTTTGATTTTTTATACATTAATTATCATAACCTCATTATAAGAAAATACGTCTATGTATAAACTCAAAATCATTAATATTTGGAGCATACGACGTTTACTAATAATTTTTATATTATAATAAATTAATTTTATTGAACTATTCTAATTAAAGATAAAGTAAAAATTAATTTACTAAAAGAAACCTATCATTGATAAATTAGCAAAAAAATGTTATATTTTCTTAAATCTAACATAATAATAACAATGAAAGTACGAATGTTGATTTTCCTTTTAAAGAAATATAAACAAATTATTTTAAATATTCATGAACTAAAAAATATTATATTTTCTAAAATCTAACATAAAAATAACAATGAAAGTACGAATGTTGATTTTCCTTTTAAAGAAATATAAACAAATTATTTTAAATATTCATGAACTAAAAAATGTTATATTTTCTTAAATCTAACATAATAATAACAATGAAAGTACGAATGTTGATTTTCCTTTTAAAGAAATATAAACAAATTATTTTAAATATTCATGAACTAAAAAATGTTATATTTTCTTAAATCTAACATAATAATAACAATGAAAGTACGAATGTTGATTTTCCTTTTAAAGAAATATAAACAAATTATTTTAAATATTTCTGAACTAAAAAATGTTATTTTCTTAAATCTAACATAATAATAACAATGAAAGTACGAATGTTGATTTTCCTTTTAAAGAAATATAAACAAATTATTTTAAATATTCATGAACTAAAAAATGTTATATTTTCTTAAATTTAACATAAAAATAACAATGAAAGTACAAATGTTGATTTTCCTTATTAAAGAAATATAAACAAATTATTTTAAATGTTCATGAACTAAAAAATGTGAATTTTCTTAAATCTAAAATAAAAATAACAATGAAAGTACAAATGTTGATTTTCCTTTTAAAGAAATATAAACAAATTATTTTAAATATTCATGAACTAAAAAATGTGAATTTTCTTAAATCTAACACAAAAATAACAATGAAAGTACAAATGTTGATTTTCCTTTTAAAAGAAATATAAACAAATTATTTTAAATATTCATGAACTAAAAAATGTGAATTTTAATTATGGAGCTTAGATCAAGGTGCTATTTACATTCTATTGTATTCAATTGAGGTATATTATATAAAAGTAACAGTTTGAAAAAAGTGATTATGTTAGTTTACACGGATTTTGACTTTTTTCTTCAAACTATAGATTTTTATTGTATGGTAGGTTATTGATTGAGATTAGTAGATGTTTTTAAAAATGTTGACAATTATAGGTGTGATAAGATAAAAACATTTATAAATTTCAATCAGAATTAAAGATCTTGTAAATTTGTGATTAATTTATTTCTATAGTTATGACCTTTTATATTTTTTACAATATTGATTTTATTAGATAAAAGGTAGAGTTTTTTTTGTTATAATATTTTGATATTAAAACAAGAATTAAAAATTATTAAATTTAGCCATTTAAATAAATTGCTTTTCAGAACATTTCGAGTATATTATAATATATTTACTATTTGATGATAATAATTATAATTTGAAGGTTTAAAAATCGAAACTTAAGACCGGAAATTTTTAATAAAAATATTTAGAGCCAAATTTAAAAATTTTATTTCAAATTAAACCCATGTTATCCAGCATTTATTATGAATAATCAAATTCTTGTGTATTGTTTTATCTCTTTATAAATATAAACCATTTAGGATACGAATCACAAGTTTCTTAGGTTTATTAATAATTTGTATACATGGAAAATTTATGTTAACATATAATTACTGGTTATATTTAATTAAAGTTGTAAGAAATTTTGAATGTGGATTAGAATCCTGAAAACCACAATAAAAATTAAAAAAGAAATTTAAAATATATAAAACAAGCGATCGAAAATAAAAACATCAAAAAGAATATCTTAAGCTTTACAATGAAATAAAATTCCAAACCTTAGTGATTTCAATGATAATAATTAAAAAAAAGAAACTGTATTAAAAAGTCAAACTAATTAGTTTTGCTTAATAAAAAGGATATTTATACATAACGGAAATGAAGATCTACTTGTGTAATGATTATGAATTTGAAGAAAAATAAGAATCATTGTTTTGTATATGTAATATTACCATGTTGGACTAATAGGTTATTTATTAAACCATTTTAAAGATTTTAAAACATTTATATCGTTTTTAACAATTGTATTAGTTTACCTTAAAATTATTTTAATTAAATTTCAAAGATAACTCATAAATTTTGCATAAATCACTAAATTACACTAGCAGAACAATTGATTTAAATATATTCTATATTTGATAGGTTGAATATGAAATTGCATTTGTTTTTTCATCTCTAACAAAAAACCTAGACATAGTTTATATCCACATTGAAAATATTTTTTTTAATTGCTTTATACTATAGAAAGGGAATTTTTAAACAAAAAAAATAGCCATCTTATGTAGTAATTTAAATAATAGATAAATTTTAGATCGAATTAGCTTCTTTAAAGCTAAATTATAGTAGAGGTTAAATTTTAATATTAAAATAATCATAGTTGGTATTTTAAGCTACCAGAAACTTTTTATAAATATAACATAAAATGGCATTTAATAATTCACTTATAAAAAATGTTTGTTTTTAACTGATTTTACATTAATAGTAATCTATTACCATATAGTATTATTCTTCAAATAATAATTTCAATTTAAAATGAGATAAAAGAACTTGAATTTAAGAGAACGAATTATTATCAATAAAATTATAAAAACATGGAGTAGAATACCAAAAAGGGTTTGTAAATATTTAAAATTTATACATCCAATTAATAAAAGATATTTATCATCTAGTGTTTTTTTTATCAGTTATTAAGTTTTTTTATTAAACTTTTAAACTGCGTCGTTTTTAGTAAGATGAAAAATGTCAGAAAACAACTTCTTCAACTTTATTATGCGTTACTTAAATTTTTAAATAAACTATACTCGGCGTCGCATCTCTAGATTTATTATTAGATCGTTGAACAAGATCAATATGACTGGAAAAAAGAAAATGACTTGGTAAAGAACAATTGCATTCAAAACAAATAGATCCTATAACGAATCGATTAAGGTTATTTTTAAAGGGTTACGATTATGATTATTGTTTAGTAATAGAAATAGGGTTATAGTTAGGGTTATTTTCTAGGGATTTATAAAATTTATCTGTGACTCTGTTTTTATTGCGTGCAGAACAGCTCTGCACCCAGTCACAGTCATAAAAATACTCATCGAGCGATAACACGCTGATTTCAGTTTGCCAGTTTTATTCATAAAAAGTTGTTGAATTATTACTAATATTTTGCATAATACTGTGACCGTAGAAAACACGTAAACTTATGTTGCTTTTTTATATTCAAATAAATTTTATTTTATTCTTTGTGTCGTGGAACTTCGTTGTATTTTGCTATGTCCGGCAGTGTAATTGCCATTCCCCTTGTGACGTGGGTGTGTTCTGCAAAACAGTGTATAATATAAGTGGAATGGTTTATAAAGTTCATTTTAAAAATTACAGTATAATTTTTCCGAATAATCGGATCGTATCCGGAATCGAAAATCGGTAGAAAATTGCTAATCGGTTATGCCCTAGAAAATTTTCATTATATCATAAAAATTTATTAGAAAAGTCTCATTAATTAATGATAACAAAATAATTTAAATTATTACATTAATTGATTATGAAAATTAGACATTAATCTATACAAATAATTTTATACGGAAAGTAGAGTTTTATATAATAAATTAAATATCAATATGACAATTTAAGATAAATGATTAATTAAATATTAATAGGAGAGTTTAATTTTTATTTTATTATGATAAGTAGAATGTAATTTAAATCATTAAATTATATAAAAGCGTCATTATAGTTATTTAGCTATCTAATTATGAAATGTAGCTTTTAATTTACACAATAATTTGGAATGAAAAGTAGAATTTTATATTATAAATTAAACATCAATATGACAATTTAATTTAAATAATTAAATATAAATATGAAAATTTGATTTATATAATAAATTAAATATAAATATGACAATTTAACTTATAAAATTAAATATAAATATGAAAATTTGATTTATATAATAAATTAACTATAAATATGACAATTTGGCTTAAAGAATTAACTTTAAATATGACAATTTGGCTTATAAAATTAACTTTAAATATGACAATTTGGCTTATAAAATTAACTTTAAATATGACAATTTGGCTTATATAATAAATTTAATATCAAGACTGTGGAGTCAAAAATAAAATGACAAGACTATGATTCCGAAATCCTATATTTACAAGAATAGGACTCCAACTTCGACTTAAAAATAGCTTAATTTTATCAGATTGTTACCTGTCTTTGCATATATCCATTTTTTCATGCCATATGGATAAAAATAAACAAGATCAAACGTATAATCATTGTTTATAAAAATTAATTCTTAAAACCAACATTGCTTGCATTAAATCTGTATTCGTAGATGCTCTCAAATCAGAATTTAGAATTTAAGGAGCGGAAAATAACCGCTCTACCTATACTTGGGTTGGCAGTAATGATGTAACGATCATTGCTTAATCTTTTATAATTTATAGATATTGATCTATTGCCAATTCAACATTTAACTTATAAGTTTAGTAAATTCTTTCCATGATTTTTAATGCATAATAAAATTTTAAATTTTGAAATAGAATTTCCTTCACCTATATTAGGATTGTGATTCACACGAGGAAATTTTAGTTTTTCTTGTTTTTTTGAGATATATTTTAAAATCGTCCTTAGATTCAGCGATGTAGACCGAAGATGATGGAACTTCGTGTACACTGCCTGGAGTCTCTCTTTTTTAATTCAAAGACCTTTCATACGAACGATTAATTCAAACAGAGCCTTTTTAGCTCTATTTATTTGTTCTTCTTAAAATGGATCTAATCATGGGGTTAACATGGATCTTAGTTAGCAAAATATCTTTGTCCAGTAAATGTTGTTTTCTACATAGCATGGCAATTTTAATTCCACCAGCAAGAGTATTATTTACAATCTTCAACAAACAAAGATTGATGTTTTTCCACTTCTTGAAAAATAAACCCAGGGTTAAATCATCCACTTGCATTAGTTTTGTAGCGATATAAGAATGTCAAAGAACGAACTAAAGATCCTCCACTTTTTTCCATCGAATTTCAGTCATATTAATGTCCGGGTTGACCCAATCCTCAATATAACATTTCAGCTTAAGAAGTCGCTATAACATGAAGTATGTACTACACCATCTTCTAGCTTGATCCAAAATTGCTCCCTTTACAGCTCTACTTTTGATTATGACATGCACTTATGGTGTTCTAGCAGCTATTGCGACGTTTTGTACATTTTTACAAATTCTTGTTGCTTGGACTTCTCTCAAGCCATCACGCATTGTAAATTGCAACTTATGTACTGTACATTGCATATGATGCATCTCAAAAAACTCATAAGAGCAATAACAAAGTGGATAATATAAAATACTAAAATTATCATCAATATCTACTTCCGCCTCAATAGTACTTAATTTTTTGACAGTACTCAGCATATTACGAGAGTTGTCTGTCACAATTGATACAATTTGTTCTATTTTAATATTAAACTCTTTCAGAAAATATATCACAACTATTTTGAAATAATCGCTTGAGTGGTCAGATATAGTGTCTTTGATTGCCAGTGAACCTGTTACTATTTTTTTATTATTATCAACGAATACAACATTGATTCCCAAATAATTTACCCGATGAAGGTTACACGTGTCAATTATTAAAATAAATAAACTTTCCGTGTAAAAGATTTTTTAGTTCATTCTTCTGTTTTTCAGCTTCCTCTATTACTAAATTTCGTGCACTACTTTTTTCTAAAGAATTTTCGATTTTACGAGCCATTTCCTCGTTCAATTTATTAAACGCTGGACTAGAGAAAAAAGTGATAGAAAAATAATTTTTGATATACCATTTCACTAATGCAGTCCTTAAATTTGTCTGCTCAAATATTCAATGTAACTATATCAGTTTTAAAAAACTTAGTTACTGGGACTTGATGATTCCGAGTATTACTTAGATTTAAACTACTGTTTTCCTAATTACAAATGATCTTGTATAAGTTTTGGCGACGGTCTTAAATGTGAAGCTTCATATTTGATACCCTACTGGGCGCACTAGAATTAATCATAACTGAAAGCACTGATTTTTACACCTTGGATATGTTTTCCAAGGTCATTGATAGCTTGAAATTCAAAAAATAGATGATGCGTAGTCATCTTGAAATATTCATAAATGATTGATTTTTTCTTATATCTCTAAAACATCTTGAATAAGGGGGTCTGCTAAATTTATATGTACATTAAAAAAAATTTATTCTATTATAAATAATAATTTTAATAAAAAATTAAATATGTTATTATAAAGGAAAAGTACCTCTAATCCCTGGTTTTGCAAGAATTGACTCAGAAACTAAGAGAATTTTGTTTATGTTACTTAATGATATCAACGCCTGGACATGATCAATGCAGAAAGATGACTGGCAACAGAATGCGCGCAAATTGCGTAAAAAACTGAAAACAAATGCTCCTTTTATTTCGATGTGAGAAAGAAGGACACAAACACATTTTCGTAGACTTTTTACATTAAATGGATCTCTGTGATTCACCATATCCGTGCTACTTGCGCCTGCAAGTTTAATATTCGTGCATAATCCACACTCATTACATTAATTTAAAAAAAATGTACTATAGATTTTAATGAAAAAGGTGTAGGAGTTGCTTAATTTTTACGACTTCTACCCCGACTTCGGTCTAAACACTAAGACTCCGACTCCACATCCCTGATAAATATGACAATTCGGCTTATATAATTGAATACAAATATGACAATTTGTCTTATACAATTAAATATAAATATGACAATTTAATTTATAATAAGTTAAATACAAATATGACAATTTGGCTTATACAATTAAATATAAATATGACAATTTGGCTTATACAATTAAATATAAATATGACAATTTGGCTTATACAATCAAATATATATATGGTAATTTGTCTTATACAATTAAATTTAAATATGGTAATTTGGCTTATAAAATTAAATATAAATATGACGATTTGGCTTATACAATTAAATACATATATGACAATTTGGCTTATACAATTAAATACATATTTGACAATTATGCTTATACAATTAAATACAAATATCACAATTTGTCTTATACAATTAAATATAAATATGACAATTTGTCTTATACAATTAAATATGAATATGATAATTTAATTTATAATAAGTTTAATACAAATATGATAATTTTTCTTATACAATTAAATATAAATATGACAATTTCGCTTATACAATTAAATATAAATATGACAATTTGGATTATACAATTAAATACAAATATGAAAATTTGGTTTATACAATTAAATATAAATATAACAATTTGTCTTATAAAATTAAATATAAATATGACAATTTTGCTTATACAATTAAATATAAATATGACAATTTGGCTTATACAATTAAATATAAATATCACAATTTGGCTTATACAATTAAATACAAATATGACAATTCGGATTATACAATTAAATACAAATATCACAATTTGTCTTATACAATTAAATATAAATATGACAATTTGTCTTATACAATTAAATATGAATATGACAATTTAATTTATAATAAGTTAAATACAAATATGACAATTTGGTTTATACAATTAAATATAAATATGACAATTTGGCTTATACAATTAAATATAAATATGACAATTTAGATTAAATAGTTAAATATAAATATTGCAATTTATATTAAATTTTAAGTTGAATATGATAAGGTAAATGTAATTTAAATTAGTAGTTTATAAAAGAAGGATCATTTAAATGATATCATTAATTAATTATGAAAAGTATATTTTTATTTATACAAATAATTTTATTTATAGTAGAATATCGATGTACATAGTTAATTAAATATGGATATGGAGATTTTTTTTATCATTAATTATAAAAATTATCATTTAATTTAATATAAATAGGATCATCTTAATTGTATCATTAATCTAATATGAATAAGAAAATGTAATTTATATAATAAATTAAATGATAAAGAACATTTATCCATATGTGAATCTATTATACAATTATGAATATCATTACTTTTTTAAATGTCCGAATCAATCTTACCTTAAAACATAAGGAAAAAGAATCTAAATATAATATAATTTTTTATTGTGTTTCGTAATTTAAAAATTTTTTTCATTAAATTTATTTAATATATTTTCAAACTAAGTTTTTGGTTAATTTTAATTTTAAGAACAATAAAAACATCATCAAGATCGAAATGATAATTTTCATTTTTGATATTATTTTCATCATTAATTGTAAATTATAGCTCTCTCAAAGTTTCAAAAAGTTTAAATTTTATTTTAGTCTTAAAATCATTTTTTACTAATTTCAGTTTAGGAAATAGTTTTAAAATTCAAAAATGTACATTTTCAAACAGACATTTTTAAAATAATTTACATTATAAAATTAGTGTATTATAATTTGTTACATTAATACATGAAATAATCATGATTAGTAAGATTATCATTTATGATACACAAATTGCGAGTGTTTAAAATGCTAATAAAAGAAATATTTAAATAAAAATCTTAATTTTTCATATAAAATATTTGTTGATGACAGAAAAAAATCATATTTACTATTTTGAGGTATCCCAGCTAATATATTGGTAACACCAAAAAATATTTTCTTGTAGCTGAATGGAAAAAATTTAATATTAAATTAGTAACTAAAAGATAAAATGCTTTATCAATAAAATCATATATAAAGGAAATATTAAATATAAGACAGTTATCATACAACATTATATAAATATAACATTATATTTATAAAATTCTCCAATTAAATTCGTAGGAATATAATGAGTTGATATTAATAAATTATTACCTTAAAAGTTTTACTGGTGAATTGTTGTTCAATATTAATGGTTTATTATAATCTTGTTTGTAATTATAAAACATGAATTGTATCAATCGGCATTAAATGTTTTATGAAATGCTTAAAGATTTTATAGAAAATAAGACAAACATTGAATAACTAATTATTAATTCTTACCATATGTAAATTCAATGTTTTTTTATATAGTTCATTTTTATTCTATTATTACATAAATTCATCCACAAAATTTTAAAAAATCCATTTATAAGTGTTTTGTAATTCGGACTAGTCAATCACACTAAAACTATTTTATTTTTTTAACAATCTTTGTTTACGTAATATGGTAATTGACTTTGAAAGTAAGAAATTATTTGTTACTATATTTACAAATGGATAAATGCATCATTAATAATAAAAAAATAGGTTTTTTCGAAACTTAAGTTTTCTTTAAATTAAACATTAAAAAGAAGGTAGAAATATTATGTTTAAACAAAATTCTTTACTTTAATTCAACCGTATTTACCAGGACAGAATACCCACTTTTTAAGTAAGGATTAATTTACAAAGAATAGCGATCAAATGATTTTTAGTTGACTTTGAAGAAAACCATAGATTTTAATGAATAAGCTTTCCTGAAAATTATAATTTTAATTTTGTTGAGACATATCTAAAGGAAACAATTATAAGTATTTCATTACAAAAATATTACACAAGAAGTTATATTTTCTTCTCAACAAAAATAAATTGAGAAATTTTAGCATTCAACCTAAATATTAAAAAAAACAGAATCAGCGTTTGCAACAATTTGCGCTTTAATTAATATATTCTTTTTGGTAATACAATTAAAAAATTGTTTTAATTATTAAATCATACTACAAAAAGTGGTAAAAATAAGAATTATTTCTTTTTAAAGTTATTCAAGAGTACTTTATTATGATAGTCTTTTTAGAAAAGTATTTATTTTTAAAGTTATTAAAGAGTACCTAATTATGATAGTCTATTTAGAAAATTATTTTTTATAGTTCTTTAAATTGATTAAAAATGACTTATTTGACCAAAATATTTGTAAGAGTTATAAAAATTTTTTTGAGGATTATAGTTAAAAAGAGCTCGATAATTAATAGAATACAAACCTTAAATGAATATTGATCATGAGTTTAGAGCTGTTCTGACAAAAGCTTTTACTGAATTCGATCTATTTTTACAGAGAATATTAAAATTCTAATGTCATGATAAAATAAATAAATCATATAAATACTCTAAAGATACATGTAATATTATAACAAAATTTAGCTTACGAAATAATAATCAAGTAAATCTAAGTAAATAAAATTTATCTTTCTATGTATGACAAATGTTTTAATATTTTTATTCTCTCAAAATATACATTAAATTCTTGTACTATTATTTAACAAAAGATAAGTAAACATTCATAAAAATCAAGAATTAGAACAGGTTTTTCTTAAGATTTTCTAAAATCAAAGATGTAATTTTTATACAAAAAATCATTTTTTAGAAAAATCAGAAATTATAATAGGATTTATCAGTTACAAAAAAATATAGAATGTAAAAACTTTTTTCATTTTTGTCTTTGGTTGTAAATATTTCAAATTAAATTGAGCTTTTTATGTCTTTGAAAGGTGATTATCTACTTCAGTTATTATGGTGCAATAATATATGATAATTTAAAATTTTATTCGAAGCTGGGCGTTAGTTCCTAATATCAGAAATACGTATAATTGGCGGATCTTAAGTAATATAACAATTAAAATAGCTTTAAAAATTAAAAATGTGAAAAATTGTTTCTATCTACGGGTCTAAATATTTAAGAATACATAATATAAATGTAAAAAAATTTTTACCAATAAAAATTTGTCTTGTTTTTATGGTTGATAAATTATGATTATTCGATTATTTTTTTAGTACTTGAAATCTTAATAAATTTAAAAGTAAGTTTTACAAGGCTTTCTAGAGTTTACAATAAATTTCAGATTATACTAGAATAAATAATATTTCAAGTAAAAAAGTTGAAATGTCATCATCTTTAATTTTAATTGAATAATAAAACAACATAAAAATGAATTGAAGAAAAAAATTTAAAATAAAATTAGACAGTAGAAAATATAGTCATTTAATAAATTTAATTAATTTTTAAATTGATATTAATATTGTAGTGAACTTAATTACTTATAATAAAAAATAAGAAGAATGAATATTAATAACTTGATTATTATTTTATTCATATTTTAATTATTTTTACAAATTATTGAAGAGTAAAAAATTATTAAAATTAAATTTAAAAATTTTATAGTTGAAAAGGTTTTAAAATTTGACAGTGTTAATCTTGATATAAATTATTTATATTTTAATTAAATAGGTCAAGTTCAATCTCTGGAATAGAAAAATAACGAGAAAAGTTTTTATCTTTAGAAAAATTATACTTTTTTTTATTTATATTAGAATAAACTATTAGAAATGTCTATTTTATTTGTTATAAATTAAAATGTTCTTATAAAAAATATATTTAAATATTTAAAGTTGTATTTGCTAAATATAAATTTTGAAATTAACAATATAGTGATTGTTTACATTTTAAAAATTAAATTTAGTATTTTATAAGAGATTGCTAATAAATATCACAATAAATCTTTGTATAAAGCTACATTTAATTTCCTTTTTTTACTATTAACATCTACATTAACTATTTAATTAAAAAAATGTTATTATCCAGATATATATTTTGATAATAATAAACTTTAAAAACATAGTCTTTGTTAGATTTTTTAATATTAAAATATTCAAAATGTCAACTAGATTTTTAAGAACTGATAAATAAAGGTATCTCTTACATATTAATCAATAATTTTATTTCAAATTTTTACTTAAATTTCTGTATTATAGGTTTTAAATAAAAAAATATAAGGATGTGATTTATAGCTATAATTTATTAAATTGTTATGACTAAATTATTTCTATCCTTTTTAATTAAAATTTGACTAAATAACCCCTATTCTATGATTCATTATAAATCCATAAATTATTGTTCCATATGACACTTATTCTATTTTTCTTGTCTTTGATATGGTAAACCTCACCAGTAATGCTATATTAAATATCGATTTTTTTAATAATTTTGACTAGAAAACAAATTTTTTTAAATAAAAAGATATTTATTGCCTATAGAGATACTTCATATCAATGGTATAATCCCCCCATCGTGAGAGATTATACCACTGATTCTTAAACTTTTATCGATTTGAATATAGATTGAGTATAATTAATTGTTTTTTTTATATTTAAAAAATATTTTTTTAAATTTTTATCGAGGGGGGTTACACCTGATCTGATACTTCTAGGAAATAAATTAAATTTACTAAAAATCTGATTTTCAAATATTCCATAGTCATTTACAACTCAAACCAACTATATTTTTAATGGCAGATGCAAAAAAAATATTTTTATAAATTTTATACCAGCATCGATAATTTGACATTAATATTAAAAAGAATTCCACAGAAATCATTAAATCAAGCTTCAATATGGATTTAAATCAATAATTAATTAATTAAGAGTTATATATGAAAATATAATTTAATAGGTAATCATGTTTCAATATTTGTTTATTATTTATATGATTTAGCTAAACTAGCTAATAAAAACTGATAACTACAATTCACTGCAAATCATAAATTAAAAATTTTTATTAGAGGCCATATAAATAATTTTTTTTACACATATGACTTTTAATAAAATTATATAAAAGTTATTATACATTTTTAACTTTTTGTAATTTATTAATTTAATTATATTTAAATTATATAAAATAATGTACCAATGTTAAAATATAAAATGTATTTAATTAAAATTTTTGATTATTTTAATTATTTATCATAAAAGTTAATATTCAACCATTCATCATATTATCTAGTACAAAAATTCATGAAAATATATAAAATTTTATTATGTATTATTAATTTATATAAAGTTATAATCTGTATTAAATTTGATATAGCCTGTAATTAATTAATCTTAAATTTAAATCATTCAAACTATGAATTAAAGTATAAGTGCTTATAAAAATATATACGATCTACCTATATATTTCTATATGTAAATTCAGCAAATGAAATATAAAATTTCTTATGTGAATATCTAAACCAGAAATCGGCAACTTATCTTGTCGCGGTTAAATATATAAAGAATTAAGTTGTTGAGGGGCCAGATTAGTGTTATTATCCTTTACTCAATCATTTATCCACCTATATAAGGAATAAATATTATTTAATGTAAACTTTAAATTTTAAGCTTTAAAGATAGATACCAAAAATAGTATTTTTTTAATGTAATTCAATGAGACATATATGCTCGATGAAAATTGTCAACAAGTTGTGTGAACTCTACCTGCATTTAGGACGTAGAAATTTTCAGTAAAGACTGCATATTAAAATCAGTTAGTTTGGAACGCAGCTTTATCTTGTTAATGTTCTTTGTAGAAAATATTTGCTCACAAATGTATATAGACCCAAACATAAAAAATATTTTCATGGCAATCTTTCTCAGGTTGGCAAACAAACACTCATTCAGTTAAGCTTAGAATTTTTCATTGCTTTTAAATTAAATTTTCACTTAAAGGGTCGAGTCACATTGCAGATCAATTGATTCAAACTGTACAGAAACAAGTACTCTTTTAAAATTAGTTGTAAACAATGCTTACATGGTATCAAATTAAGTAGCAAGTTTCTGGAAGTCCAAAAATGACGAGCAAATTGATTATTTAGTTCAGAAATCTTATTGATATACTTCTCAGTTGATATTAGTTGTGGTGCCAAAGATTCAAGTGTTGAGAAGTGAGTTGTTATATTTTTACTGAGCTGGTAAGAAAACAATTTCAGCTTCTATCTTACCACCTTCACTGTTGAGTGCATTTCGTAGGCAAAAGTGCCTTTTCCTTGAAGTCTGGTTTTTAATTTATCAATATGATCAAAGAGATCAACTGCAAACGCCAAATCTGCCAGTCATTTAGATTTTTTGAGTGTAGGATATTGTGTATCTTTCCCTTACATCTCCAAAAAAGTAGGATTTTTGTTTTCTGGTCCCAGAAACATGTCATAACTTTCCCCTACCTGAACTAGCGTACCAAGGAATGAACTGAAAAATTCCTGGGATCTGAACTACAATCTTTCAGAATAGTAATAAACTGTCTATGATTTAGACATTTTACTGTAATAAGAATAACTATTTGCTGAACTGGATATAAAAAATGTTTCATGTTAAGTACAATTTTGCCAATAACTTCCTGATGTATGATGCAATGTTAAATATCAGCTCCCTGGTGTAATCAAAATTTGCAACACGGTCACTAATCTTTTCAGCAAACCTTATTTCTTCCCTATCACAGATGTAAAACCATCTGTAATAATACTGACCATTCTCTGTCATGATAATTGCATTGTATGCATAACTTTTTCTAAACAAATTTATAATATTTTAATCAGTAGTAGTGTCTTTAATTGAATCCTTTGACTCCGATTCTTCTGTAATTTCAAAATTTGTTGAAATCATATAAATAAAGATGAGAAACTGTGCAGTGTCATCGCTGTGACTGCTTTCATCAAATGCCAAGGAAAATAGCTCAAATATGGAAACACAAGTTTTCAGTTGTGATTAAAGGTCTTCTTCAATTTCATCAATGCTCTAAGCTACAGTTCTTTTCGATAAACTGACTTCTTTTAAACTTCTTTCTATGTTGAAACAGACTTAATCAGCTACTTCAAGTAAGCACTTTTTGACAAATTTGCCATCGCAGAACGATGTGCTGTGTTTAACAATCTTATATGCAACTATAAGCTAGCATGAGTAACAGCTTTCTTAGATATGTTGCCTTTTGTAAATAGATTCTGGTGCTTAAGAAGTTTTTTGATTAGTTCTGTTGCTCTTGTTTGCCGTTCCGCTGCTGGTAAAGTAAGGACACAGCCAGCATGTTTCGTCACATAATGCCGATAAATGTTGTATTCTTTTAATACAGCAACATTATTACTGCAAAACAATCAAACTGCTTTCTTGCCGAATTCTGTAAAAAGTACTTTGATTTCCAATCTTTGTTAATGAGTGACACTCGCTGTCAATTTTACGTTTCTATTGAAAATCCATGGGAAAAATTATATTATAAATTCTAAATAAAATTTAATTGAATACAAATAATCAAATAACAAAGAAAATATTGAACCAAAGAATAACTAACAGTTACTATTACTTGACCTAGTACAGTTTTTTTTAGATTATTTATATGGTTTTTTTTAATTTAATTAAACGTTTTTATAATTTTATTTAACGGTTTTATAATTTTATTTAACGGTTTTTTATTTTAATTTAACAGTTTAAAAGCATTATATTTTTAGGGGTTGTTTTAAATTTACTAATAATATTTAAAAACCGTTACTTTAAGAAACTAATGGGTTTTAATTAGAACTCTTTACGTCCAGTTCCTTTTGAAATGTACGATCGTACATGCCAAAAAACCTTCTCAATTACCACTTGAAATCGAAAGACAGCCACTTTTAATTAGCCTAAAAGCCCTTCCAGGGTATCAAGATTTCTCTATGCGATGGATTGCTTCCACTTGCTAAACACATTTTCATTAGTATTCAGTTCAGGCAAATGGGAAGGCAGGAACTTTAATAAAAAACCATGATTTTTCAGAAAACTTTTTTTTCTTCCTTTTTACAGAATGAATCATTATCCATAATGATTTTTAAAGAATAACCAACCTTTCAGTTTCTTATGTTTCCGCAAGTTAGCTTAAACATAGGCTGGTCAAAAGATTTTTTTTTAAAACCGGGACGCTGTTTTGAAATCGAAAAAACTGGAAAAAATAGTAAAATAGAAAGTTTATTATTGGTTTTAGCAAATAAACTTATTATTTGACTTTTTCTGTTGCATTTCGCTTTTAATTTAATTGTACTTTTCACTTTTATGAACTTTATCGAGAAATTCTAAGTCGTTCTTAATATTTTTGTAGAAAGCATTGCAATTAATTGTGGAATTATATTAAATGGTATATAAAGCATCAAAAGTTGGAATTTCTAATCTACTCTTTTGATCCCCAAGATCTGAGATATTAATAAAAATATTCGGTTAACTTCTGTTGAGGTTCCAGCTAAATTGAAAGACAATTTTACTTATTTCTCCATATTTCAAAGTCATGTAAGGTTTTTTAAAAAGTACAAAAAGATTTGCGACCAAACTTTATCTTTGTCTATATCTATCCACTGTCTTAAATTGTCTTGAATGTAAGAATGAACCAAATAAAATTCGTCAATTATGATATCAAGATTAATTATTAGATGAATTCCATATCTTTCCTCGATAAATTTCAATGACTTTTCAATATCGTCTCATTCTGGGCATTTTCTCAATTTTGTCACACAAAAACTTCAGATCTATCAATTGATTTTGCCCGACCCGTGATGTAGTCAATAAAAGTAGCTAATTATTTGTAAATCAATTCCTTTAGCATGTTCTGAATCGATTCATTTAATTTCTGAAACTGTATCAATGAAGCAGTTGGTATGAAGCTATATCTTCGACGATTAATAAGTTACAATTTCAGTAGTTTTATTTCATCAAATGCTTCGAATGTTGATTTTGAAAAAGATCCCATAAATTTAGAACATTCATTAAAATTTTTGAGCTGATTGGATATGAAAAGGAACCAGAATTTGCCTTTTTTGATGCTAGAGAATCTTTATAGAATTGGACATTTCTTCAACTTTAAAATACTTTTCTAATGATTCAAACATTTTAATCACTCTTTTGACGGCTGGCTTAAGAGAAAAAAAAGTAATACCGAACAACTCTTTAAAGAATTGAACTCTTCATTTAACTTACTGTAAAGTTCCTTTAATTCCTCAGAACGTACTGTATATATGCTTAAATTTTTGTTTATTTTTTCTACTATTTCCTCTATGTCTACATCAAGTATTTACCATCCAGCTGCTGATGCATTATGTGCAATGTGCGCAAAACATCCATTTTTAATCATTGAGCGGCCTAATTCCTTCTAAAATTTTTGCCATACATTATTTTGTCCTTTTCTTTCGACACCATTAAAATTCAAATAGGTATTATCAGTACAAAAGGCAACAATTAGATCATTGATATTTTTTTCGACTATCACTTTCAACATTCCCTTCACAACGGTCTCAGATTTCTCACTCGGGTGGACACAGCAGCTATTTTTTATTGATGACACCTATATCTGGATCAAAATATCGAATAATTATAGGTAAAATTATAATTTTTTTATGATTTGAAGTATCGGTCGTGACGGAAATGAAGCTGACTGTGTTCTAATCGTCATCAATTCGTTTGTTTATGTGAGGAGCAATAACATTCAAAACTATAGCCAAAAGCCTTGTTTTATCAAGAGTAAATTTTGAGTCTTACAATGTTCTAATAAGTCCAGCAGAGGAATCACACGAGCAAAACGACATATTTTGTCTTACTGTTTGGTATTTAAAATTATTTTTTTTCCAGCTGTTATTACCTCATCATGGTTTGCAGTTATTGATTTGAAATAATCGCAGACATTTTTACTCAACGACTTTGCACTAATTCCAGACTTATGGCGATTTTTTTTGAGTGATCAACGATTACAGAGCAACCGCTATTAATGATTGAAAATTTTAAACAACGAAAAGCTTTTGAGTCATCTCCAGCTACTTTCTGTATGTATACAAATTCATCTGAGTATTTATTGCTCCAAGTAGTCTTTAGCTTTTTCGTTTTTTATTATAAAAATAAAATTTTACTAAATTTGTATTTGTTAAATAATTTAAGTTATTGACTTTCTCCATTTCTTACATTTTTGATTAAAGAATGAAAGTTTATTTTGCAATTTCTTTACCTGTATATCACGTTCAGAACTTAAACTATAAACTATATTACTATATACTTAAATTCAAATTTCAAGTCAAAAAATATTGTATGGCCTATTTGGTTATTATTTTTAACACTTTTAAGACATAATATTTGTAATCCGAAAAACCGTTACAAAAAGAAAGTAGAAAAATTGTTTTTCTGGTATTTTATATTAAAGATCACTACATCAAACTAGGAATTTATTGAATTAATATATGTTGGAACCATAAAAATTCTCATTTGAAGTAGTTATTTCAAAATCATAAAGGTTTAAGGGGTTTAAGAGTAAAATTAATATTTTTTGTACACAACTGTTACACAATTTTTGTCGCGTATAAATATGAAATTTGTAAAAACCGGGATAAATCGGTTCTAGCGGGGATTCCGGGACATAGTTGAAAAACTAAGACTGTTCCGGATCAAACCATGAAGATGGCTAACCTACTTAAACACATCAAAAACTTTTTTAGAATTTTAGGTTGTCACTCATTTTTAAGAATTTTAAACCACTTTTCATTATTTCGACAAATAGTGAGTTGTTCTTGTTCCTGAAAACTTTCATGTTTTGTATTTAAGTTGTCCAGATCCCGGAAATTACAAAGCTAACGTGTGTACTTCAACTCACACCTAACTCGTCCACAATTATTAATTTGTCTTTATCTTAAGTAGATAATCGCACCAATATCTTTCTCTTAAGGAAACAGTCTCGTCAGTGTTTCGAGACTCTGGTATTAACAAAACTTACTTGATTAAACTATTCATTTTATTAAGGGACTTTGATTTTGTTGCAGGGCTCGCCGAGACACTAAGTTCATTGCTTAGCTTTTGCCATAACGTTCATATTAAACGATAATATCTGCTTAAATTGCTTGTGAAAGATTTTTTTTTACCTCGTTGCTGATTATTTATATTCAAGCAACCTTTATTTGCCCCATATTTATTCATGCCTGTTTGCTTAAATAATCTTACCACGGTGGAATCCGTGTTGCCATTTAAGTTAAGTTTTAAAGAATTCTGTAGCAGACCTTTTCCAGTCAGATATTTTTTAATAATAACCTCGCTGACATACTTTTCCAGTAGTGGATTTATTTGCATAGTTCGAAGTTTTTATAGTTTTAATAAAATTTATTAAAGCGACCGTTAAATTAAATTAAAAAAAAGTAAAATTAAGATCAAAACACTATTAGCAAATAGTGAAAGGTTGTAGCATTTTGAACTGAATCCACATTATATTTTATAAACGGAAAGCATCTGTAGCCAGTCAAAATCGCGTATCGGTCGGATTTGGGTACCGCCTCGTATTTTGCTCATTCCTGATCAAAACCTTTATTTTTAAATATCTAATTATCAAATGATTAAAAAATAATTATAAACCTTAAATACTTTATGGATCAAGATACTGAAATTTTGATTTTTTTTAAATTTAAATATGATATTTATATATAGTATTATTATATTCCCACTTAGTTGTGGAAATTTGTTCCTACCGGTCAAAACTCTTTTATATAATATCCAAAAACATCCAAACTTTATATAAATATACATTGTGCTTTTTTTACCTTCAGTTGAAATTTATTTCGTCTGGTGTTTTTTTGCCAACACGTTTAAACCATAAAAATTTAACCCATATGGAATTTATAAAATCAACAAGAGACAAAAAAACTTAAATCTGCTAAGACTATATATAAAATTTTGTAACACAATTATATGATAATCACCGTTTCAGATGTAAAACAAGAACTTGTGGTGGTTTAATCACAATATAGAAAAATAACATTGTTTTTTTTTAGTACTGGATAAGTATGTAGTAAATATTAACAAAACAAGTTAGTTACTAGCATTACATTCAATCAAAAGCAAATCAAATAAAAAAATGAAGATTTTGACAGAATATTTAGTGTAATTACTAGGGATTTAAACAATAAAACATTGTGTGTAAAGTCAGCAACGAAAAACATACTTGCTTTGTCCACAAGATCTAGAAATAAACGGGACAAATTTATTAACATTTCATTGCATTACATACCACTTCAGTTGCAGAAAACAAATAAAGAATAACAATTTATGTAATTTGATTCGGGTATAGGATGTGAGAAAACAATTTTCAGTGTTTTTAGTTCTGAATTCTTTAATTACAAACAAAAGATAGATGTTTGGAGTATTGATGATACGTTTAAGTCTGTACTTAAAGATTTTATCAACTTATTACACTTCAATGGCTTATTTTTGATGAATATAATCCTCTAATTTTTATATTAGCTACATATAAAACAACAGAAACTTATTCAAAAATGTTTGACTATACCATAGAAACATTTAATTCAAGCAGAAAATTTTTTATGCTATTTTGAGGTTTGTTTAATAACTGCATGCAAAGAAAATTATAAAAATATTTCATTTTTTTTCTGTTTTTAATTATATTTAAATAAAAATGGTGTAAATACAAGCACTTGGTTTTACAGAGTAATATAAGAACAATCAATTATATCGTAAAATGTTTCGAATTTATTCAAACATACCTTTTTTAAATCTAATGAGAATCTCAGAGATAATTAATTTTATTGATTATTTTATTATAGTCTCTAACTTATTGGATGATTTAAAAGAATTTATTTAATATTATAACAAAAATTACATTAAAATTAACAACCGCATACTAAGATATTATCATAGTCAGTGGTCAATTTTTTATAGCAATTCAAATAAATTAACGCAAACTACATATACATTGGAGTCATGACATCGAGCATTAATTGAACTCTTTAGAATAAAACACCTAAACTTAGGCAGGTTTATAGATGGACTTAATTTGAAGTTGATAAAACACGATTAAGATTAGCTTGTTATAGCAATTGTAACTTTTAAAAATCACGGAAAAAATATAGGAAAGGAGAATTAATACAGATATTGACATAAAACGAAGATTTTTATTCAATTTAAAAATTATTTGATACATTTGATAATATTAATGGTTTGAAATATAATTAAATTTAGTTGTCAAAAAATCTGTTTTATTTATTAATGTTGGCGAAATATGTTTTTTCCACTAGAGGCAAAAAACCCGAAGAGGCCTTAAATGTAATACGGAATATAAGCCACCTCCCGTAATTAAAAATAAAATTCCAGTTTTTTTTTGTAATAACCGCAGCTTATATACGAGATTTTCAAGTAGTTTGATATGGTGTATAAGCTGCACTCAACTTTTTGAAAATAAAATCATCTTTATTTCGTATAAGCAGCGGCTTATACACAAAATTTTATGGTAAATATAATTGGGAATTATTTTCATAAATATTATTTATAAATTATAACTTTAGATTTAATTGAATCAAAATAAGCAAGAGAAATTAATTTTAAGATCTCACTTATAAGATTGTTTATTTTAATTACAATAGATCAGTCGAATGGACACATTACACGTAGCAAAAAATATTTGTAAAAATTCATTCCGTAATTTAATAATCTCAAAATTCTAAAATAATGTTTCCGTTTTTCAAACTATTAATTAATGTATATAAATAAATCTTATAAAAATTTTTTGGTACAAAAACATTTACCAAACAAAATTTCCTATAGATAAGTACATCATATTGGTTAAACCCATATAATTCTCCAAGGATTTTCATTTATGTACACTAAAGTTTCCTCTCTATTCTGATTCATTTGAATTTTTTAAAATTATACCACACAAAAATAATCACATTCTTTACTTTTAGCGTATAAATATACATGATTTCTTGATGAATTTTACATATGCTCAATCTACTTTAAATTTAAACATGATTCTTATAAATAATTTTATCATATTTCATATTTAAATAACTTTTCAAGTTTTAAAGAAAAATTTGCTGTCTCAATATAGAAATTTTTTATTTAGCCATATAAATAAAATATTTATCATAAAACGTGAGTGTAGATTAATTTTATATTATCGTTTCTGAAATCATTAGATTTCATAGTTATAATTCTAAATTGAAACAAACCGAATAATAAAAAATTTGAATTAAAATAATTGGACTTTTTTTTTATTAAAAAATATTAATTTAATTCGGTTTATCTATTATTTCATTTTTCTCATAATGCAATATATTTAATATCTAAAACTTGATCCTAACATAATCTTATTCACTTAAAGATATATTTCTATTAGATTGATTCAAGTAATTATTTTTATGAATATTATTGAAAGGTATTAACTTGACATGAATATATACATAAAATTATTTTCTTAGTGATTAAACTAAGAATGTTTTACCCATGTAATACAAGTTTAGATTCAAATTTTATAATTGAATTATTATATGTGGTTATTCCTACCTTATCTTCTCTTTATAATGTTATAGTATTTGGTTTAACATTATTGGCTTTGGTTAGAAACAAAAACCTCCGCTCCTCTCCTAATATTGCAATGTTAGCTTTATTTTCAGTCAATTTAATTAATGTAATAATACTACCATTTAGAGGTTATGGGATAATTTGCCGATCTCATACTTATCAAAGTTGCCAAATAGTGATTTCATTCACCCAATTTACAGGGTATTTTTCAGTTTATACTTTGGTATTTTTTACATTAGAACGATATATTAAGATTACAAAAAGACATTTGTATGATATATTATTTAATAAAACTGTGATGACTGTAACATTTGTTGTTATTCTATTAATAAGTGGTATTATATCTTTTTTTATGGAGTTAAATTGGTCTGAAATATTATCAAGAAAATATTCTAATTCCTATAGATATTGTTTTCCAGTTGATATATTAACTCCAATAATGGGTTCATCTAGTATATTTGTCTTCAAATTGATACCAATAACTTTAATGGCCCTACTTTATTTATTAATGTACTTTTACAAATACGTAACTTTCAAAAATATAGATATTTTGCGCGGGCGAGAAATTTCAACGAAAAATTATAATTTAAATAAAGAAAATATAAAAAAACCACCTAAGAAATGTTCCCCAGAATTAGAGATCTATTTTACTGTGTTACTAATTATATTATTTTATAGCTTTCTTAACTTACCAGTATTGATAGTTGAAATGGCAGTTTTTATACATAAAACAACATTAAAATTGGGCGAACCAATAAAAACAGGATTTCCAATCTTTCTTTATAAATTTTTATTATTTTTAAGTAGGCTCTATCCTGCAATTGAAGCAACGATTTATTTAATAAACAATAAAATTATGCTAAATCAAATAATTGAATTGTTTAAATTCAAGAAAAACAAAAGCACCCCAAGAAAAAATGTCACTTTATCAAGTCAAAGTTTTATCCTCTAGTGAAATTAAATTGAAAGAGTCTAAACATTCATTAATAAAAGAATTTTAATTTTTGGAAAAGCTTTATTGAGTATATGGTAAGTAATATTGATTAAAATTAAGAATATATAATTTTAATATATCTTTTTCTTAGGAGTATAAGAAATTATTGTTCATTAAAAAATTCATAATATATTTTATTAGGTGAATATTGACATTAATCTGTTAAATAGTTGCGAAAATCATAATATATTTTTTGTTTCAAATTAAATGTAAATATACTGTGTTTTAACTTCATGTTTATAATTTTTTATTTCAAGTTCGTAATTTTTAATTTCAAGTTCGTAACCTTAATTTCAAGTTCGTAATTTTATTTTATTTTTCGTACCCACAATGAACGCTGGAGAAGAATACAGTCTC
>CAKKLC010001984.1:384-23028 GCA_918559645.1 Ceratonova shasta | reverse complement strand
AATAATTTGATATTATAATATGTTCAATAAATTGTTGATATATATTTATTTATATTAACATATATCAAAAATAAATAATTTGATATTATAATTTGTTCAATAAATTGTTGATATATATATATATATTAACATATATCAAAAATAAATAATTTGATATTATAATATGTTCAATAAATTGTTGATATATATTTATTTATATTAACATATATCAAAAATAAATAATTTGATATTATAATATGTTCAATAAATTGTTGATATATTTATTTAAATTATAAAATGTAAATAATCAATAAAATATAATTCTTTTTACTATGGTTATAATTATTTTGTTATATTAATATATATCAAAAATAAATAATTTGATATTATAAGATGTTAAATAAATTGTTGATAGATTTATTTAAATTATAAAATGTAAATAATCAATAAAACATTATTCTTTTTACTAGGGTTAATATTATTTATTTAATAAAATTTATTAAAGAAAATAATTTGATATTATAATGTTCAATAAATTGTTGATATATATTTATTCAAATCAGGGGTGAACATACTACGGCCCGCGGACCGTATGTGGCCCTTCAGAGTATATTAAAAAGCCCGTATGCACGTACATTTTGCGATCATATGTCAATGAAATTTTTTTTTGTTTAGACAGAGTTGTTCATTTTCGCTATATTTACTACTTCAAAATAGTTGCCCAAGAATTTTGTGCTCTCTCATCACTGTTGGTCATTAATTGTTAACATCCCTATTCAAAACTACGTTTTTGCGCAAGCGGAAGTAGCTCGTATTTAAAATTTACATTTTGAAAGGTTTCGTAAAAATTATAATTTAAAAGTGAACAGACGTTATTTAACCGTGAGTGCTGCCAAAAAAAGAAAGATTGAGGATGAATATTGCATTTTTAATGATGAAAACATTGCAAAATACTGCTTCACGAGCGTTGAGAGCAAAGCAGTCTGCTTGCTGTGCCGTGAGTGCTTGAACGTCTTTAAGGAGTACAAGTTAAGAAGACATTACCAAACAAAACATATGGATTTTGGGCACAATTTCACGATCAAAGAGAGAAAAAAGAAATGCCAGGAGTTATTAATTAATTAGGAGAAGCAGCAAACTGTTTTTACCAAGCAGTCTTCAATAAAAGATTCTGAAACGGAAGCCAGTTTGGTGCTGTCCCACAAGATTGTAAAACAAAACAAGCTTTTTTCTGACGGTGAGTTCATCAAGGATTGCTTGTCAGATGCAGCAAGCATTATGTGTCCAGAACAGAAAACAAAATTTGACAGCTTTCTTTATCAAGGAGAACTGTATTCAGGCGTGTTGACAAGATTAGTGACAATTTGATGGAATAACTTCGAGATTCAACCAAAGACTTTTTGTGGTACTCTCTTGCGTTGGACGAAAGTACCGATGTACAGGACACAGCACAATTCTGGATATTTATACTAAAATAAACACTTGTTTGGAGCTTACTGAAGAATTACTTAGTGTTGAGGCACTCAAAAACACAACCACAGGCCAAGATTTATTTAATGCTGTTGAGCACTGTATAAAAAGAACTGGGTTGGTATGTAACAAGATGGCAAGTGTAACAATCGATGAGGCGTGTGCTTTGACTGGAAAAAACCTAGGTTTGGTGAAGTTGATGCATAATAAAATTAAAGAAAAACATCCTGACTATACACTTTACCTTTCCACTGTGTCATCCATCAAAAAAGTCTGTAAAAAGCTTGGTTGAATATAAAACATGTTATTGACCCAGTTGTCAGTGAGATAAACCTCATCAGATCCAGGGTACTCAACTACAGGCAGTTCCAGGAACTGCTTGTAGATTTGGAAACTGAACATTCTGATATTATGTACCACAGCAGTGTCCGCTGGCTGAGCCTGGGCAAGATATTGAGGCGATTGTATTATATCTCAAGAAAGAAATAATTATGCTCATAGATATGAAGGGCCTTGATTGTGATTTTGTTAATAACATTGTTAATGGAGAGTGGAAGTTAGACTTTATGTATGCCATTGACATTATGGAAAAGTTGAATGAACTGAATGTAAAACTTCAGGGTAATAGCTTGTTTGCACATCAAATGTATGTGCATATGTTAATCATTTCAGGCAAAACTTTCCCTGTTCTCCAGGCAAGCAGGTGAAAACAGGTTTTGCCATTTCCATTTGCTGAAAGAGAAAACCATTTCTGGTGAAATTGCTGACAAGTACAAGGCTCAGTTGGATGCCGTGATTGTGGAACTTGAAATGAGGTTGTAAGACTTAAAGAGCCTGGAACCTCTCTTCAATATACTCAGTTCACCATTTAGTGCAAAAGCTGATTAAGCACTAGAGAATATACAGTTAGAGCTGCTTGACCTACAAGCGGATAAAGACCTTCAGGAGAAGTTCAAATCAGTTCATCTGCTGGAGTTTTATGGATGTTTGCCAGCAGCGGCTTTCCCACACCGTAAAAACTTTGCTGCCAAATTTTTGTCACTATTTGGATCCACATATATCTGTAAGCAAGCTTTTTCTTGTATGAAAATAAACAAGTCCCAGAACAGATCGATGTTGACTGACTGCAATTTAAATGCAGTCATGTGAATCACAACCAGTAAGCTGGTTCCACAGTTCAAGAACATTATCATAAATTGTGAATAGTCACATACTTCTCATTAATTATAATTGTACTCTGTGATCAGCTTGTATGTACATATATGAACAATATGTTCCTTATTCTTTACAATTATTATGACAGGTAAAAGTATACTTTTATTTAAATAATTATGAATAGTAATATCTTATTACCAAATTGCAAACTGTTTTAGTTCGTATTTAAAAATGTAATGTGCATGTGTAATTGTCACTAAATAGACTTAATAGAGTATGAATGTGAAATAAAATGACAAATAGATTGTTATTATCACTAATTCATATTTTCATACGTTGTAAATTGTAATTGAAGTAGGTAAAATATATATATATGTGTATATATATATGCGGCCTTAATAACAATAAAGTTTTCAATGTAGCTCTCGGTATAAAAAGTTTACCCACTCCTGATTTAAATTATATGTAAATAATCAATAAGATATAATTTTTTTTCATAGGTTAAAATTATTTATTTATATTAAAATAAATCAAAAATAAATAATTTGATATTATAATTTGTTCAATAAATTGTTGATATATTTATTTAAATTATAAAATGTAAGTAATCAATCAAATATAATTCTTTTTACTATGGTTAAAATTATTTATTTATATAAACATATATCAAAAATAAATAATTTGATTTTATTACATTATATTCAAATAGTTGTCAATTTATATAATTATTTTGAATCTTTTAAACAAGTAAATTAAAGTTATAAAATTTAATTAGCATTTATCTTACAGGTAAAAAATTAATTAAATATTATCATAATTCTTCTAAGATAATTATATTCTATTAAATGTCAAAATATAAGGTATATGTAAATTTTTAAGGTTTTATTAAATATACTACAATTTAAATCATAATTTTCTTAAGAATCTTAATAAATTTATTATGCAAAATGTATATATTTATCTAAAAAAATTTATAAAATATATATAAGAAACAATTTTTTATGGGAATAAAATATTCAATTATTAAATATTTGTGTAAGTAAATTAAAAAATTTTAAAAAAATATAAATTTAATTAAAATAATATTTTTTAAATTAAAATTATCTTAAAAATTCTAATAATTCTATTAAGTTGATTTTTTAAGTTTTTTTAATTATGATAGAAATAAATTTATTTCTTAATAAAAATTATATTTGATATTATAATAATATTTGCTATAAATTGTTAAAATTTATATAAATTTTATGTTTTTCAAAAGAGAATGATAGATATGATTTTGTTTACTATAGCCCCCCCGCTAGAGAATAATCTATATTTTTTTTTAAATTTTTAATGATAATTTTAAGTTAATATGGGTGTTAATATGTGGAATTTTTTTTTAGATTATTAGAGGACTTTTTAATTTTGTAAGTCATGTGTCAAAGTTATATCTTCATTATTGCGAAATCATTATGTAAAATATAATAGAAAATCAATGAGGTATTTAATTTACATAAGAAAAAATTATTTGTAATAATTTATTAAGTACAAATATCACTATTAACAAGATTTAAAAAATGTTAAAAATGAAAAACAATAAAAAAAATAATTAAGAGAATTAAATAGTTCTAACCCTTTTCTTGAAGGCAACCAAAAACCTCAATAAAAACTTTTCTTGTTTTGCCTTTTCCATATATAGTACCTGAGGAATTCATTAAACCCTTGTGTGTTTCTATTGTGAGGAGGTATGAGAGTCTTGATTCCATTATTTAATCCTTTTAATGTATTGGTGCAAAAGCCAGTTTCTGGATCTTTAAAGAATTAGGAATTATTAACCATTTGCTCGGTTAAATTTAAAATAAAACTTAAGGTTGGACCATATGCTTTCCATTCATCCATATACATTATAGATCCAGGTAAAACGTGCTTTTCTATAACCTCTCTTCTAGTATTGGAATTTCTATTAGCCACTTCTACCTCAAATATGTTTTTTTTAAGACGTTATTTTAATGATTATCAATGTAGAAGACCGATATTTAGTAAATTTTGGTTTCTCTTGAATAATAGACTCCTCTACTAAATATACAACGGCAGTGTCTTCAGATTCAACAATACCTCTAAAATCTTTTGATAACAAACCTATATTATTTAAAAATAGTATGTAAATACAATTATTCTTTAATTTTATACATGTATAAACAATTTCAAAAATTAATTAAAACTTATTTATGACAAATTTTTTAAAAATAACATATTAATAAAAATAAATAGCAGGGATTTAAATTTATTATTTTGGCGGGAAGTAATAAAAAATGTAAATATCAATTTGTAGGAACCTCTGGATAGATAATTTTTTTAAAAAGAAACGATATAAGAATGAAATAGATATGTAATTATAATTTGCGAATAAGAAAAAAAGATTTGATTATTTATTATCGGTTTTTAGCATCAAATAAGATTATTTTTTTAAACACATTTATTACGTGAAATAACAAACGGAGTAAAAAACCAGGCTAGGTTGTCATCAAGACAATTTATATCAAGAATATCCTCAATAGGATATATCCCTATGATAAATATCCAGGGTTTTTACTATACTTCAGCCGATAGTTAAAACGGATCATCGCGAAATCCTCTACAGGTTAATTTGCGCAAATTTGACCAAGATAAAAAAGCGCAAAATCTACAAATTTTAAAATATGGGTAAGATTTTTGATACTATAATTTGTTAATTATAAGCAATAATAATTGTTAGATTATTTTTATTCTTCCCTTTCGGATTTGAAGTAGTAGATGCTTATAATTGCCTTAAGCTACTCAAGTGGCATAAGAAATCTTTTATTCTTATTAAATTATATAAATTCGTTTCAATTTGAGAACAAGATACATTAAATATGCCTTTACGATAGTGCTACAGGTCATAAAGATCTAAATCTTCCATTTGAAGCAAACAATAGATAAAATAAGCATATTAGGATGATAATTGTTAATCTTTAGCTTAAAAGTTCTATTACAACCATCTAAATTATTTGAAGTCCTAGATACTCTTTTTAGAATTCTTAAATAAGCATTCCAGAATTCGATGCTGATTGAGGATGTAGTCTACTTCCTCTCTTCTTAGGTCAAAAATTCCTAAATAATTTTTTTCGAAGTAACTAAGAAAACTGTCTAATATAGGCTCACCATTTAATTGTATCAAGGACTTAATTTCTAAGTAATAATCTAAAACCTCATGTTGAGAAACAACCGCAACGCAAAACGTAATTTTAAAAATTTGTTTGGAGAACGCACTAGTTTTGTAAATAAAGATTTCTCCTAATCCTACGACGCGCCTACAAGCAGCCTATCCAAAGTGAAATAAGCAGCCAAAAACTTCTGCATTACTGAACGATAACCTAATAACATTGATTAAAATACGCTCAAAATCAGTAATAATATATTTAAATTTTAACTGTACCAACTCCTTGCATTTTCTAAAAGCCATCACATAAAAACTTTCAAACTTATTACTAAGTAGTATATATACATAAAAGGAATTGTTTTTGGAAAATAAACGCACGAACAAAAACAACCTGATGGAAATTATGTGAACACGATTTAAATGTCTCTTCTATAACTATTGTATCCTTTTAGAACATAAATCCAAGTTTGGTCTCTGATATAAATATTATGATGCGGTTTTTGTCTTGAAAACCACTATCGTATCTAAAAAAAAAGGAAAACCTTGATGTCCCTTCTCAAAATTTCTGGAATATTAATAACGACCCAGGTAAATGCCCTGTAACCTTTTTACGTGCTTTCCTAACCAAATCAAACATATATTAGATTGATGCAGACTCACCATCAACATCGGTTTAAGTCAACACACTAAAAGCGCTGCTACAATGTCAAAGGCTCTTTTGAAAAGATGTATGACTTTTAATTCTAATAGAACTCATAAATCTTAGTCGACTAACCTTGTCCGGGACTGAAGGATGGGAATTTATTACATTTTATTATACATTCCCATCGTCATCTGTAACCAAAAATCCTATGCATGTTCGGTTACGACATCTTCAACGTATAATATCATAGGTAATTTTTTTTGTTATAAATAAAATCTTGACAAATGAGTAGATGGTTTGCTCTCTGACATTTAATAATGTCAAATTTCGGCATAAGGGGTAAAAAATTTAATTTCTATAAAGGAGCCTTTCTCTGAAATTGTGCATTTTGTGCTTTTATTCTGTGTGGAAATTGGGCATATGTGCTTATAGCGGAATTTCCGCTTACCGACTATAGTAATATTTGCTATTAATTGTGAAAATTTATGCATAACTTTTATGGTTTATAAAAGAAAACGATAGGTAAAACATTTAAATAATAGTTATCTTATAGATAAAAAAAAATTAGAATATATTTTTAATCATGATGTTATAATGTATTTTTAATTAATTATTAAAATATAAGGGGTATGTAAAATTTAATTTTTTTAAAAAATATTAAATTATATTATATATTTATAAAAATAATTTTTATTATGGCAGCTAAAAATTGTACATTTTGTAAAAAAATACAAATTAAAAATTTGATATGAAATTGATGTATGATATTAATTATTAAAATTAATTAATTTAATTTAAAATGTTTAAATTAAATATAATTAAAATTATAAAATGTAAATAATAATAATATTGTAGAAAATAATAAATTATTTAAATAAAAAAAAAGTTATATATAGATATATTGTTGATTATGGTAATAAACATTCATCTTGTAAAATCTATCTTAATCAAATAATAATATTTGTAAATTTAATTTCATAAATAATTTTAAATTATTAGTTATATTTGCAATTAATTGCTAAAATATAAGGTATATGTAAACTTTAATGGTTTGATTAAATATAAATATAATTAAAATTATAAAACATAAAAAAACAATTATCTCATAAATCGGTATCCGTCAACTCTCCACATAAAAATCAGTCGACTCGCCCCAGAATAATCAAATCAAAAAATTTTATAAACCGATTTAAAAAAAATTTGGAATTTTTAAAATAAATAGTTCAAATATGATAACTTACAATAAAAGATGATTCTAAAATTTTATAAATTTTTTAAAAATTTAAAAAAAAGAAGGAAAAAGAATTTATTTTGGAAATATATAATTTCATGGAGATTTCTCAATATTTATATGCTATTTATAACTGCTATAAATTTAAATTTGAAAATCGAGATAATTAAATAACATTGCTTAATTCTTATTTTATTTCTAAGATTTTTAATTTATTGTAAGTGTTTTATTATTGATTTTTTTCTGATGTTTAATCTATTTTAAGTGTTTTTTTATTTATTTTTTTCTGATGTTGAATCTATTTTAAGTATTTTTTTATTTATTTTTTTCTAATGTTAAATATATTTTAAGTGTTTTTTTTATTTATTTTTTTCTGATGTTTAATCTATTTTAAGTGTTTTTTATTTATTTTTTTCTGTTGTTGAATCTATTTTAAGTGTTTTTTTATTTATTTTTTTCTGATGTTTAATATATTTTAAGTGTTTTGGGCTTTTTTTTAATTATTAGTAATATTTGTATATTTTTGTATATTTTTTTAATTTATTTTTAATTATTTTAATTTATTTTAATTTATTTTTAATTATTTTTAACTATTTTTGATTATTTTTAATTATTTAGTTAATTATTTCAGTGGCGATTTGACAAAACTCCCTCATCAACATCACTATTAACAATTATTTATTTTGTAAAATGTATAAAAAACTAATAATATTTATAAAACATATATTAGAAAAACTTTTATATGATAGTAATAATATTAATTTTTAATTATATGTATATGTAAATTTTATTCATAAATAAAAGTATAACAAGAATAAAAATTATAAAATACAAATTATTATGTCATATGCATGATATATTAATTAATTATAATAATAAATGTAACTAATTCTTAAAATAAAAAGATGTGAAGTTTTTTTATAAAAAATAACCAAAAATTATAAAAAAAATCATTTTTGTATTAAAAATAAATTAAATTTTTATGATTTAACAAAAACGAATAATTTGATACAATACTACATTTAATTCTTTTAATATATAAGTAGATTTTATTAATTCTATTAAAAAGTCTAAAAGTATAAACAATTTTAATTTTAATCTTAATAAAAAGAATAAATAAATAAATTTAATTATAATTTTTTTGTTAGTATATAAATAATACAAGCCAATTAATTGTAAGAATGTATGTATATTTTAATGTTAATTTTCTCAAAAATTACTATAAATAAAATATAATAATATTTTTTTAATGATAATTAATATTTATTTATTTAATAAAATATTGTTTTGGTATTAATAAATAAATAAATATAAAAATTCTATATTTTTTAATTAATAATAGATTTTTTTGTTAAAATATTCAAAATTAAGAAAATTTAACAATAATTATGATAAATTATAAGATTATTTAATTTTACAAGACACGTTTAATCTAAGAATTAATTTATTCTGTCTTTACCCATGATTTAACATCTGATTTTTAAATGTAATTATGTTTCAACCAAGTCAGCAGTACTTCAATAAAAATTAATAAAAAAATAGAAAAAAAAGATATGCAATTCTAATAAAAAAGTAACAATGATTAAGATGAAAATATTTCATTTTCCTTGTTTTATCTTTAATTCTTGCAGTGAAAGAGTTTTATAAAAATAATTTTGTTTTATTGAGGTATAACAATTTTTATGAAATTACTTAATTTTAGATCTAGTTATAAACTCATTTGAAAATTCAAAAACATAAAATTCTTTTAAGTAAAAAGTTTATAATTTAAATATTGCTGAAGACACGAAAACTTATGTAAAATGTTAATGCATAATTTTTTTTTATTATTAACTATTATTTTGTTTTTATTAACAACAATTTTTTTCCGTAATAATCTTAATTATTAAAGAACTTCAACTTAAAGTAGAGCTTTATTATTATCAAAAATTCAAACTAAAATTTAAATTCTTATAATATCTATCAATTATAAATAGGTTTTAGATCAAATCAAAATAGAAGTATGATAGATTGATATAAATTTATTAAATTAAAATTTAATTAAACAATAATGTATTTTAATTAATTATTTTATTTTTATAAATAAAATTTGGAAAATTTTTAATTTTTTAGATATTTTTGTTAGATTTGAGAGGATTTTGGTTTAAACAAAATTAATATAGATCTAAAAGTTTATTTTTTAAATAGATATTATATTTATGCTTGATCATACCTGATGAAATTTATTGTATGAATAAATAAATTTTTAAATTCTAAAAGAAAGAGTACTCAGAATAAAGTATTATGCTTAGATTTATTAAATTTTCTATCAACAAAAGGGACGACGTAACTGGTTTTGATTTCATATTTAATAGAAAGTTAATAAAATAATTAAACTCTTGCTCTTCGAATATTTTTTTTTAATTTAAGTAGTACATTTTAAGTTTAAATTATTAAAAATGTATGAAAATATCTGTATAATATATTGAATAGTAAAATATTTATTTTAGTATTCATAATAAAAAGATATTGTTCTTTTATATAGATTGATCAAAATATAGCTGTTTTTGTAAAGAAGTTCCCTAAGTTTATAGAAATCCGGCTATCAAAATCGATATAAAAGATTAAGATTTTCTTCAAAGGTACATTTAAATCAAACCAGAATCATAGGAAATTCACAATATCAAGTTGAAACCTTATTAGTATACTAAAAATATCTATTCAATTCGTATTTTATAAAATCAAAATGCTTGTTATGATAAAAAAATTAAAAAAATTTTTAAAAACATTATAACTTAAATCGTTGACGAAATAATTATATTCTTAAAAATTATGGTTAAATATTCTAAATAATTTCATGTTTGATACACAATAAAACGTTTTAATCAATAAATTTTGAAGAAAAAAATGGGATCAGTTCAAATTAAGAACCAAAATCTATAAAAATTAAAAAAGCCCCAAGAAATTAAATTTAATTAAATCAAAAATGTTGTAAAACAAATTATTTTTATGATTCCATTTTTATATAAATTCACATCAGTTAAAAAGCGCCATATGGTCCTTTTTTAAACTGATCCAAAAGATGTTATTTTTTATAATTTTAATTTTCATCTTATAACAGATTTATAAAATTTTCCCCTCAAATGTTATATTTTATGAGTAAATAATTAATAAGTTAATTAAAAAGGTCCATTACAGTTTTAATAAAAAAATAGAGACATTTTTTTAAATTCTTTACCCATCTAATTTGATTATTATAATTTTCATCTATGAACTAGGATACAATATTATTAAGATAATTAATGAATTATTTGTATTGTAAGTCACAAAATTTTGTAGATAACTAAAACACAATTTATGATCTATACAAATCTAAAAGAAAAATAATAAAACAACTTAAATCAACCCAATGATAAATATTTAATTGAGTGAGCAGATGGAATTATTGCGTGGACTATGCATTTTAAAGTTTCAAATTATCTGTATACATTGCAATGAACAGATGAAAGAGGTGTTATGCTCAAAAATAAAAGACAAAGTCTTATTTGAATGTTATAATAAAGCATGTATGAAGTATAACACTACTCAGAGTATACGTTCTCAAAGTTTTTTTGCTAATTTTAATATTACATTTAAAAATTGTTTAAAATTAATGTGGAAATTTTTACAAGAAATTTAATGTGTTGATATTATGAACGAAATCAACTGTGGAAAAAATCAGTTAATAAATTTAGAAAGTGTCATTTTAACCGAAAAACTTTTAATCAAAAAACATTTATTCGAAAATGTGATAACCTAAAATATATATATTTTAATTTTTATTCTTCCCCAATAAGCGAAACAAAAGGTTTGTCCAAGTAAACGAAATAATAAGTAGAGTTTTTGCGAGCTGGAGAGATGATAATAATATAATTGCATTTCTTATGGGAATTATGGACAATATCGATTATTAAATATAGATAATTTAAATTTTTGTATCAACATTATAAATAAAAGAGGTATTTAAAATATTGTTATTGGCTTTGTATTAAAATTTAATGCGAAATATTGAATAATGTAACCAACTAAACTCTAATTCTGTTTTATGCACTACTTTTAATTTATTAATTTGATTAGTCTTTTTTTGACAATTTAGAAACCAAATCAAGCAATCTGTTTACAGCGTTTTACTGATTTTTATTCGCACCGTTTTCACTTCAGTTGGCAAAAACACACTTAATTAGTTTTCCTTGACAGTAATGTTCATTTAGAAATTCTAGATATAACTTCTCTCAATATAATTTTTTGAATATAATTTTTTTCGGTGAAAATTTTTTCGATAAAAATGTAGTGAATCAATAAATTTTACGCTTGTTTACGGCATTTGTGTAAAAGATTTAATGAAAAAATCCAATTATGTTGGGTAATGAAGGAATTGTTGTTAATTGTGATGAATCACTCTTTAGACATAAACCCAAGTATCACTGCGGAAAAGCTACAACGCAAGAGTATTGGGTTTTTGGAATTTGTAATACAAGATTTGTGCCCGCGCGTGGTTTGATGATTCATGTAGCTAATCGTTCTGCCGATGTTCTTCTGCCAATTATTCAAAAACATGTTAGAGAAGATTCAATCGTTAATACTGATTGTTGGGCCGTATACAATAACATAAGTCGATTGGGATTGAAAAATAATACTGTCATTTAGAGTTTCTAATCCCAGTACTCCGATACTTGAGTACTCGACAAATTCATCAATTTATCGAGTACTTAAATACCCGGTTAATAGAATCGAGTAATCGAGTATAATAAAACTATTTTTTTTCTTTAAAATATAACTTAAATTTGATGCTTAATTTTGGGTATAGCTTTTTTTAGATTAGGGGAGATTCCCAACACAAGAGAACACTACTAAAGAGCTTATTTTATAAATTTAAAAATTGATTTTATTTGACTATTTCTTATGTGGCTCATTGTTATATTGTCTTAAATAAGTAAAGAATATTTTTGATTATTATAATATTTCTATTTTATAAGATTTCAATAGTTTTTTTTTATAATTTTAAGGTCTACTAGTTTTATTAAATCGTTTTCTAACCAATTAATTACCGAAAGGCATAATGAGTAAAAGAAAATCTGAAGTTTAGAATTATCTTCAAAAAATAAACGCAAATGAAGCTAAATGCAATCGGTGTGGAAGAATTATAAGCTGTAAGGGAAGTTGTAATACTGGATTAATAAACCATTTGAAATTGCACGATTTGAATATTTCAAGAAATAGTAGTTGCAATAATATTGATTCTGAACCATCAGCATCAAAAACAAAGAAGTCATCTAATTTTTCAATTAAGAGCTTTTTTAAGTGTCAAATAAGTTTATCGGAAATTTTATCGAAATGTGCAGCAAAAGATGGGTTTACATTTAATGCTGTGGTTAATTCTGAAGCTATTAAAGGCTATCTTACTAGCCGTAATTTTAGCATGCCGATAAGCTGTACTAGTATTCAAAAACATGTATTAAACTTTTATGAAGAAAAAAAACAAGAGACCAAAACTGAATTAATAATATTATTACATTCAAAAAAGAAATTTAGCGTTGCAGTTGACCAGTGAACATATGTTTTAATGTGGCGATTTTTGAATGTGACTTTGCGCTCTTCAAATACAAATGAGTATGTCCTTGGACTAGTTGCAATTAAAGAAAAATGTACTGCTGAAAAAACCAAAGAGTTGGTGGAAAACGTTTTTAAAGAATTTGGAATAAATTTTGAAACGGATATTGTTGTCTCCACAAATGATACAGCCAGTGTAATAATGAAGTATTGTTGAATTATTGCCGTAGATAAACAATTATGCTACAATCACGTAATTCACCTGGCTGTTCTTAAAATTTTGAATAAAAAGGTTAATTTAGATGTTGAAGATAAAGACAAGACTGAATATGATGATGATGAACTTTTATATGATGAAGATAATAAAGATGAAGATGACGGAAATTTTGTGATGGAAATGGAACAAAATTCGGATTGTTACTTATTGGTTTCTGATATTAAACCAGCATTATACGCAATGCGAAAACTAATTAAGTTTTTTAAAAATTAATCGGTTCGTTGTGAAATTCTATTAAAGCATGTACGACAAAAAGAAAGCAAGAACTTAAAATTGATACTAGATGTAAGAACTCGTTGGAAACATTGGCATCAGCCATAAATAGATTTTTAAAGCTATTTGAGTGTGTAAATAATGCATTGTATGAACTTGATTTGCAAAACTTTGATGAAAATTATGTTTATATTCTAAAAAGCATATCCATTACGCTTGAACGTAAAGTGTTAGCAGTTCAAGAACTTGACAAAAAAGATGCTAATTAAATAACAGAAGAAGGCACATTTCTATACGTTATGAAGAAACTTAAGAATATAAATACTGAACTATCACTAAATTTATTTGAAACATTAAAAAATGAAATTTTTAAACGTAGAAATAGAAATATGGTGTCACTATTTATATTTTTACATCAGGGAACTTACTTTAACCATGTGAAAATGAGCTTTTAAACTATTTGTCTAAAGCTAGCCTTAAAATGTATGCCAGACAATTATTTCTAAGATTTTTTTTCCTAAAATGAAATTGAAAAGCGTGTAGCAGAAGATTTAGAAACTGAAATATTTGAATTAGAAGAAGATAAATAAACGGAATACGAAAATTTACAAAATTTCATACAAAATTTGATAAAATCTAAACAAGCTAAACACAATGAATTTAATATTGATAAAAAATTTAAAATTATTGAAGGAAATGGGGGGAAAAGAAGTGACAATATGGATAGTTTGTATGATGCATGGATAAATGTAAGTTCAACATCAACCTCTTGCGAAAGAGTATTTTCTGTGTCGGGAAACAAAATGACAATAATATGTAGTCGTTTAGGCATATAAACATTAAATGCCCTGGTATTTTTAAAATATTATTTCAATCAAAACAAAAAATTAATAGTTAATTATTTATAACTAAAAATAAAATACCTAATTTTGTTTTTTTTATTGTGCAATCAAGTATTTCTATTTTATTTTATTTTTGTTATAATTATAAACAACATGAACTGTTTTTGTTTTTAATAAAAAAGTACTGTGTAATATTAAAATGTCTATTTAGCTTTTGGTAAGAAATTATTTTTCCTAAAAATTATTTCGAGTATACTCGAGTAACCGAGTAAATAGATTAAAGGAACTCGACTACTCGAGTAATCAAAATTCGAGTAAAATGGAAACCCTTCTGTCAATCATATACTTTATTTTGTTGAACCAATTACTAGTGTACAATATCAATTTATTGAATCATATTGGGGAAAACAAAAGCACAGGCAGAAAAAATTGAAAGGAACCGATGGTAATGTTATCGAATAATATTCGGCAACTTTTATGTGGTGGGAAATGTTTGTCGCAAAGATTAAAAACAGCTTATTAATTTAATAAATATTTTCTTATAATTTTTAATTTTAATAATGTTATAATTTCTGGGTAAATTTTAATTCTGTTATTGATTCCGGGTAAATTTTAATTCTGATCCTAGTTTCCTATGTTTCTTTTTACATTAAATGATCCAAGATGGGTTCTTAAATTTGTATACTGAGATTCTTGGTCTTAAGTTAAAAAGTTTTTCAATTTTTAAAAAATGTATTATAAATACTTTATTATGTCTATTTTATGTTCACCATCCAACCCAGCTTTTAAAAAATGATAGTTCTATCTATACCGATTTTTTTAATAGTTTCATTTTTACAGATTGAAATAAACTCAATAAAAATTGTTGTATTTCCTTGCAATTCTCCAAATAAGCACTGTTTATTACATATTCTACCTTTTCTAATATTTTTTTTCTAAGTATTAAAATTTTTTTTGTTTCCAGGATTGTGTTTATTATACTATTATGCAAATCAATCACTCATTTATGGCATAAATTTTCAAAAATTTAATTAATATTTTTTGTAAAATACTAATCAGATAGTATTAGCTACTTTGGATGCTTCTTTGCCTTAAGATTAATAATTAAACTTATTCTTTTAAATATAATTGTGATTTTAAAAAAGGCCATTTCTGAATTATTACAAATTTTCATTTAAAGTTTTAATTTGGTTCTAATCATATATTGTTCTAAAAATTAGGAAAAATTCAAGGTTTTTAATCAATTTTATTTTTTCCTCGAAACTAAGTAACAGTAGAATATTATTATAAATTTATTTCAATTCAACCATCTTTATTTTTACCTATAATTTTTAAACTTAAAAATAAAATATATATAATTTGTTCAATCATTTTACACAAAATTGTAATTATTTAAAAATAAATTACTTTTTGAATTATATCTAGGTTTTAGTCTATAGATCCAATATATTTTCCCACCATAGTTGTTGTTCCGTTTATTGCAATATATAGTTTATATTTAAAAATACTTAATTTTAACCACTAATTTTAACTTTTGCCCTTTTTTTTGGTTATAAGCTACTACTGCTTACCAAGCTACTAGCTTAGTAGGATTTTTTGCAGCCCAATATTTTTGAGTTATTTTTACTAAGCTACTATCTTATTAAAAAAAATGTTTTGAAAAATTCCGCAAAAAAAATCGAAATCAAAATATTAAAAACAAATTTATTATCCTTAAATTAATTATGTCAGAAAAGAAACGAAAGACTTATACATTAAGATTTAAGCTCAATGCTGTTAATTACGATCAAGAATCATCAATTGCTATGGCTGCTGATCATTTTGGTGTACATATTAGTCTCATTAAGCAATGGAAGTCTCAAAAAAATCTAATCGAGTCCGAAGGCAATAAAGAAGCTAAAGTTGTCAAGAGAATTCGCTCTGGAAGTGACCTGATTAGGAAGTTCAGGTAATGGAATGGATTTTAACATAAAGAAAACAATGATTCATGGTGTCAAGGAACTTCAATATTGTGAGAAGCACATAATTTAGCCATACATTCAAAAATAAATAATTTTAAAGGATCAGAATACTGAGTTTTTAGATTTATGAAGAGGAACAAGCTTGCTACTCATGCTGTCAGCTCGGTTGGTCAGAAACTGTTTAAAGACTGAAAAAAAAAATGGAAAGTTTTGTTGATTATGTGACTCTACCCAAAGCAAATTATCCACTTGAACATATTGACAATACGAATGAAGTATCAGTCACATTTTATATGCATTCAAAATTCACTGTTGATAAGAAAGGCTCAAAGGACGTCCGCATAATTACAACAGGTGCAGAAAAATGTCGTTTTACTGTAGTTTTGTGTGTAACTGCTGATGGTGCATAACTTCCAGCGTATTTGATTTACAAACACAAAACTTTGCCATTAGGATCGTTTCTATAAAATATCATAATATCAGCGCATTAAAAGTCTCAAATGACTTCAACTGAAACTCAATTATGGTACGATAAAGTCTGGATTAAATGAAAAGGTTCAATTTTCCATCAAAAGTCACTCTTGATGCTTGACTCTGCACCAGGACATCATACGGCGGAAGTTAAAACAAAATTTGCGTCATCTGGAACTTTAAGCTTAATGATTCCTGGAGGACTAACAAAGAATGTGCAAGTTTTAGATATTAGTGTCAAAAAATCATTCAAGGCTCAATTACGACGTCATTGGGAAGATTTAATTGTCAGTGGCTACAAGCAATACACGAAGTCTGAAAATTTAAAACGAGCTTTATGTGAAGAAATTTGTACATGGATATCTGAGTCATGGAAAGCGTTTCCTATTACAGCAATTATGAATAAATTTAAAAAGACAACAATTCAATTTTACGTAAATGAGGAAGAAGAGGCCCAAATTAAATAAGAAGAATTTATTTACGAAGATCAAATGATTCTAGAACAACTCGTTGATATTTTCATTGATGAAGATAATTTTGCTAGTGAAGATGAAGATTATTTAAAATAAAAATTAATATTGTTGTAAAATTGATAATCATTTACCATTTTTTTTCTTATTTTTTTATTAAAATTTTTTTATGCAAAAAAAAATAATTTTTAACTCTACTAAAATCGTAACATATAACCAAAAAACAGGGTAATTTTTAAATTCATTTATTTTGTGGATGTCTTAAATAATTTCTTAATTATAGTTTGATTATTGTATCAAAAATATAAATTGAATTATTTTGTTCTAATTATTTTCTTACAATTTTAATTTAGTCGAAATATTACATTTTCCTTAAGAAATTTGCAAAGAAAAGTTGGTAATGTATAAATTTGGAGTGAGGGACAAAATCTTCAATAAGAAAATAATATTAAAAATAAGATTTTATCGCATTAACAAATGAATCATACCTAACACATAAACTTTTCAAATTTAGATTATACATATATTGAAATTCTTTAACACAAGTAATCACATCATCAAATTGTAAAGTTTTCTTGAAAATGGATTTTATTCTTCTCCAACATCTTTCATTCTTGTTTGTGTAAATCAATCTGTCGTTACTATTTAAGAATTATTTTTTATGATTCACAGTTTGTGCACAAATCCTTTTCCATCTAAACCAATATATCATTTCCATTTATCAGTATAAATTGTTGACCTGATTTTAGCAGGTGAGGTTATAAAAAAATGGCAAACTTCTTTCGTTCGTATTCTAGTTATCATCAATTTAATTTTAGACATTGTTCTGCTTATCATACCTATGACCCAATACTTTTGTTCTTTGAGTACTCGGTCTTGGTTATTTTTAAAACTATTGAAGTAAGTTTCATACACCTCAAATTCATCAAAATATCATTCAATTGAATGTTATAAACCGTGTTTGAGTCAATATGGGTTATTCTGCTGTTTCTCGTACTTATTTTCTATCAGAATAAAATATCATCAAATCATAAACTGTTTTGATATTCAAGTTTCCTACTTTAAAAATCTTGTTTTTGAAGACGAAAACAGTTTTTCGACATCTTTGCTTATTAAATCGTAGGCTCAAGTTCATTCAGTGCCTGATTTTGCCTTTTTCTAAATCAACCATACCATCGGAAAAAGATAATTGTCTAACATCTATTTTTATTAAACCATTATGGACAAAAAAATCAAATTCTTCCTCTTTTGTAATAGTTTTTCTAATAAAATCTCTTTTTTTTCCATTTTAAGCGTTTTTCTACGTAAAAAAATAAAAAAATAAAATGAACAATATTTTCCCCCTCATAATTCGTACATTACCCATAAAATTTATATTCTCAAATATGTTTTGAGCATCAGAAATATTATTTCCTTTTATTAAAGTATTTTAGTTATTTTTTTTAACGAAAAGCAAAAAACAAACACTTTCGTAAAAAAAACAACGGAAAAATAAAAACTTTTTATTACTTTTTTTGCACCTAATAATCTGCTATTTTGTTTTTTCCCGATTTATTCCTTTTTGGTGTCATTTTATCAATTAATTTATAAATCAAAGGAAGACAAACCGAATCCATAACACAAAAAAAACTTTTCGAGCATTTTTCAATAGTGTATTGATTCTTCCATGCAATAATATAATCTTCTTGTGGTTCTAATTTAATATCAGCACCGTGTTAAGATTCCGGTATCACAATAGTCTTGATTCTCGCAAATAAAAGTATTATTTTCAATTTCAATAAAATCAATTCCTTCATTCAGTGGTGATTGCTGATTGTTTAAATCATTTTTTTCATCTCTTTTACTCCCATATAGATTTTTGAAGTTATTTTTACCTTTTTCTAAACAGTTTCTGATTGTAATAGTTGTAATTTAATTCATGATCAAATTATCATAGAAAAGCTCTCAGATAAATTAAATTTTTGCAGAACCACCTTTACGTCAATATTTTTATTTTAAAAAACCATTTTTTGAGGAAAAATTTTTTTAAATGAATTTTAAAAGAGTTTAAACATCATTGATTCAGAGCTTAGACTTAAGAAGTAGTATTTTTGGAAGAAAACCAAGTTTTTTTATTGCTAAAAGATTTGCAACCAAGTATAAGACACTGTGCATTAACAACTATCGTGGCAATTTTCCTATTTTTACTTTACAAGTTTAAATTTAATGATGTCAAGCACTCTTCGAAAATAGTTCTGCACATCCGTACTTTCGAGAGAATTTTTGTAAATTATTTAATTCGTTTTGAGATCAATATTTTTTAACCAACTTGTTTTTTTTCCTTCTCTAATACGACAGGAAGGAAATTTTTCACCCGCTGAACTTGCAGCAAATAATAAAATGATCCTTTCTTTAGAAAACCTGCCTAATATTTTTCTTCTAGAGAAATTGTTAATGTTCTTTTTCGAGGACAATAAAATATGAGCCGTCTCATCTGAGTTAAAAAAAGTCTTTTGAATGAATATTTGAGAGTTTTTTTACTATATTCCTCACAAATTTCATAAATTAAATAAAAATCAACAAGTTGTTCTTCTTCTGATACAACTCTTACTTTATTTTTAAATCTTTTTTTAAAAGCTGTTAACCATGTACTTGAACAATTAAAATTTATCAAATCAAACTTTTCCAAAAAATCCAAGGCTGCTCTCATCAAAATTTCATTGGTTTTAATTTTTTTAGTTTGTCTTTGTGATACAACCATTAATATAATTGTGGTTCAAAAGTGTCCATTTTTCTTTTTCATTGTATTTTTAATCTTTCAGTAACATCCTTGTTTGACATAATTTGAAAGAATTATTTAATTCTTTCTTCATGTTTTAAAATTTCGTTTATTGAATCGATTGGTATGTTAAATTGTTGTGCCATAAATGTTTAGGAAACTTCACAGCTCTCTTCGTGAGATTAAATTACGTTTAATTTTTGTTCAATGTTGTATGAATTTTTTTTTTTGGTTATTGTTAATTTTCGGCATTCTCGTGGGTTTAAAAAATCGTTTTCGTTAAAAAAAAATTTGTTAATAAAAAAATTGGTAAATACTGAAAATGTCCAGTCATTCAGAAAATAACTGGTCTTTTAAAAAAAAAATAACCCTAAAAATGCCTAGAGTTTCTAATTTTGAGATCGTAAAAGAAGAACATCTTTTTACTGATCACGATATCTTATGAACATGTAATAATGAAAGAGCTAACAATATATTTTTGAAAATGATTACCTAGCTTATTAGTTTTTGGCAACATGTCATCTTATACCAAAACAGACAGTGGTGCAATAAAGGTGATGATTCTCCACTTTACGTTATGTAAAGGCAAAGAAATCTTTAGATGGTTATCTATGGCAATTCAGAAGACCATATAGATTTATCTTATCAATTACATATAGAACTTACAATAGTTCTTCACATCTAACTTTTAACGAAATTTTGTTTATTCTTCATAAATATTTAAAAGGCGAAAGTTTACAGATATAGCATATGAACTAAATCGTGATCCAGATACAATAAGTAAACTAGCGAATTTATCAAGAGAAGCAATCAGTAAGTATTTTATTATAAATAGTGAAAAAATTGGAGGTTGTGATTCTGATGGCAGGCAAAATATAGTAGAAATTGACGAAAGAAAATTTTTTAAACGCAAGTATAATGTCGGAAGTTTAAGAAATGAACAATGATACGTGATTGGTATTAAAAAAGGAACTCGGAGATTTTTTATAAAAAATGTTGTTAATCGTAATGTAGAAACTATAACCTATATAATAACACAAAATGTTTATAGAGAAGCATAATTATTACAGATAAATGGAGAGCGTACGCCAAAGCTCTTTCGGAAATGCCACTGATTGAAGATTTATCGGTTAATCATTCAATAAACGTTGTGACCCTAATAATCCTACAATACATACTCAGAACATAGAAGATTTTTGGTCGAGATCCAAATATTTTGTAAGAAAAAAAAAAGAACTTAAATTAGAGTTACAATCTGAATATTTTCTAGTTTTTATGGTAGTATACACTGGACAAGAGAAAAAGAATCAAAAACTTATTTATTGCTATATTATAATTTATAAATTTATTTTTATTATCATTTCAGGACTAATTTTATTTTTTTTTGGAAGACTGGGTATTTTCTAAATGACCGGTTATTTTCGGTACTTACCAAAAAATTAATATAGATTAATATGATGTTAAATTTTAGTTTTCGTAAAAAAAATTAACGTTTAAACTTTACTTTGGGTGAACTTTTCGTAATAATTCGGATTCATGTCGGGTGACAATTTTTTAAGAATAATTAATATTAACTCACAAAAAATTATGTATCAAATTTATAGCATTTATTGTTTGTGAAAATATTTCGTGTGAAATTTTTTTTTAAACATATACTCCGCTATATATCCACAACTGATTCTGGAGATTTGTTCGTAATTTTTCTGAATTTTTTTTTAAAAGCGCCCTAGGTAGCTTCTATTTTTTGCGTGTGTGTAATATCGTCATCTATAAATTGCCTATCATGGATTACAACTGAGTGCGTAAATCCAAGATCTATCAATTTATTATAACCAGCCCAACCATCAGTGTGAATAATTGAGCAAGGAGCAAAATTATTCAAAATTATGTTTTCCAATTCTTCCCTGGATCTAACATTAGTGAGTACTATAAACATTTTTCCTAATTCATCAATTCCTCCAACAATCCAATAATCTTGGTTTGCGAGAATTCTTCCTTAAATTATAAATTCATTAGTTACCAACATAATATTTCATACGAACAAGTTTTGTTTCGTCGATTTAAACAATTGTACCATAACCTCTAATCATTTCCCTATTCACATCAAAATAATTAATATAAACATTCCTAATGAAATTTAAGCAATCGCAAACTGTTCGCGAACTACCCAAATTGCATTGTTTTATTATTGTTTTATAGCATGAAATATCATTGCTATAAAATAATAAAATTGAAAATATTTGTTTAAAAGTGAGGGATGAATTTATAAAATATGAACCTGCTCTGATGAAATTTTTTTTTTACATTTCATACAAGTAAATATATAACCATCTTTACAATGATGTTTATATAAAATCATCTCTATGCCACAAATTTCGCAATCATTACATTTTTTTATACATTTTATACAAGTAAATATATAACCATCTTTACAATGATGTTTATG
>CAKKLC010001975.1:7828-19475 GCA_918559645.1 Ceratonova shasta | reverse complement strand
TAAAGGGCCGCATGTGGCCTGCGAGCCGTAGTATGCCCACCCTTGCTCTAATCAATATCATGTTGTAATGATATAAGGATATTTGTGATACAAATCAGAAAAATGCAAACTCCATTAAAAATTTGAGTAATTAATTATTAGGTAGTATTTATTTAAATTAATATATCATCCTTTTTAGAATATGAGAGATGGTACCAAAATTAGATTATATGCTATGATTTTTTAAAAAGAGAAATATTCCATTTATAAAATTTTAAAAAAAAATTTAATCATAATTTGTAAAAAAAACTAAGGTTTTTTCATAATTTAATATTTTAAATAATCCACACTTTATAGAAGTTAACGAATTAAAAAAATATATTATTATGTGAGGAAAATATGGCACTTTTTCACTCCCCCTCCCCGTAATAAATTATCAAAAAAATTAAAATAAGATAAATGATATCTTGATTGTTATTTAATTAAATCATAATTAGGGCAACCAAAAATTTGCAAAAAAAGTTTCAAAAAAGTTATAAAAATCTGGAAAAAGTTGCAAAAATTTACAGCTATATTCCTACTTAAAAAATATAAAATACTTTTTAATTAAACCATATATATTTTAATTTTTATTAACAAAATTTTCCAAATCTTCCCTATATCTTCTCTAAAGTGTTCTTAAGAATTAAAATATCAAAAAAAATAATTTAATGTTATCTTTTTTAAAATTTTGATCATATGTTAATAATTTCATTAACATTGAAAAGCTTCTTTGAACACATAATGAAGTTGGTGGATAGTTTTGCAATTTTATATACATTGCAGGAGATATCTTTTGATCTTCTATTGTTACAATTTTTTTAAATCTTCGTTCTAGAGTCTTTTATTAATATATAATCTAATATTTGCAGGATCTGAATAGAAATATAAATTAAGAACAGCATGACATGCTCTTTTGATATTAAAATCTTTATTTTATAAGATTATTCAATAATGGAATTATACTTTCATAATACATTAAAACCATCACAAGATCCGCTGTTACTGATTAATTATGCACTGCCACCTTAGTCTTTTCTATAATAATTGCTTGAAAAACACAAGAGTTTATTATTTATTTAATATTCCGCAAGAATTAAGAATAATAAAGAGCTGCCTTTATACAACTAGACCACCAAGTAACAAAAACATCTTTTGAATCTCTGATGTGGTGAAATAATTCTTGATGACTTTTGTTTTTTACCGTAAACATTTTGACTAAGGCAATCAAATAATTCATATTCTCATAAAAATCCGTTATCTTCAGTAAACAGTTGTGCAAAAGATGACCTATATATTCAATATGGCTGTTTTGAGGAAATAATGCTTTTAGATCAATAACAGCTTTTACCAAATATGTAGCTGAATAAGAAATTATAATTTAGAAATTGTTGATTTTATATTTAATTTATTCCAAAGATAACCCAATTAAAGAAATAACTTGAAAATATACAATATTAGTATTCAACTCCACACAATTGATTGCAAAAAATTTATTTTGTTAATCAAATTTTGATGAAAGAATGTTACAATATTTTTTACCTTTAATCTCTGATTTTATCAAATCCAATAACTATTCTCTACCCTGCAAAGATTTTACACAAAGATCCAATTTCAAATTAGGTAATGGTTGAATTAAGTTTCCTGTAGTTGATTCTGATGGTAGTTTAAATTTCATATAATCAAATATTAAAATCAATTTTAGATTTCTAAGTTTATATAACGGATTATAAGCCGAAATAAAGGAATCAAGTAAAATTAAATGGAAATCCTTTTAAGGACTTACCAAAAAACTTTAAGTCAAAGTTTCTTATTTTTTATTGAAGCTAAGCTTGCTTGATGTTTCTTAGTGCTTTTATGTTTTTCAACATAACATTTATTTTTAAAATTCAACTATCACACAACACATAGAACAAAATAATAAGCAATTTGGACCAAGAAAGAATTCTTTAGGATATTTAGCAATGTATTTTTGTATTTTTATACAATTCTGATTAAAAAATATCATTCATTTTTGATGGATATAAAAGTTGCAAAAAATTCAACTTTTTGCATCTTGGTTGCTCTAATCATAATATATTAAAATAAAAATAAAAATTAATTCATTTATTTGAATTTTTTTTTAAAACTAAAAAAGCTTTATTGAAATTTTGAAAACAGAAAAGGAGTCCGTTTCGTTTGGTCAGAAAATGGGATTGATTCCTTCCCAAAAATAAGTGATGTGGATCAGATATTGTTTTTACAGCAAAATTTGATTCTCAAAATAAAGGATTTTTTTTAATGTCCTCAAAACAATTTCAGGAAGGAGGTTTCTAGGAGAAAAAACCCTTTTTGTGAGGAAATTCATTTATCAATTTTGCAAATTTTGACATTCATTTATTTTTTTATTTGTGACAACCAAAAACAAAAGAACTAAAGTTTTAATTACGAGTTTCTTTCCTAATTCAATTGTTTGTTGGAAAAGCAAATGCAGTGATATATTTTTTTCAAGATATTTCATAATGCATCCTATATTACTTGATGGCTTAGATTATGTTTAAATTGATTGAGCACTTTTAGTGAGGAGAAATTATAATATTGGCCGTTCGTTTCTCAGTATTGGATTTTTGGTACCTATGAAGTAGCGAGTCCAAACCGGTTTTGTAACTATTGTTGATTATCGAGAAAGAAATAATCTCTATGGATTTATTAATTTCCAGATTCGGCCAGGAACGACAATTTTGAGCGATATGTGGGTATTTTATGCCACATTAAATTATGAAGGCTTAAATAATCTAACAGTAATTCCATAAGTTAGATTCTGTTGATCCAGTTTTTATTTACTACAACTAATCGTGTTGAAAGTACGTTGCAAAAAATCAAATAAAAACATAAAGAAATATATGGTACTTTGAGAACAAATTTAGCAATTCATTTATGTGAGTTTATGTGGCGGCAATCTTTTGGAAATTCTCTTCTTTATTTTATTATTTATCCTAGAGAACAAATTAATAATTAAATAATTATTTTATATTCTAATGTATTAATAATTAATTAAATTAAACTATCATTTATCTTATTTTAAATTGATTGGTAATTTTTTACGGAGATAAGTTTATAAGTACTAGAAATATTATAATTAAACAAATTAATAATCTTATTTTTAAGTGTTTAAATATTATATAACATTTCAGCTCTTTGATTTTGTATAAATTATTATTTTTAGAAATTGATAAATCAAAATTAGGTAATCAAATTATAGTTAAATATGGTGAGGCTAAGGAATACATGTACTTAGATACGTAAAAAAAGTAAATGAAATTGATTAATTAGTTAAAAGTATATATTCTATTAGCTTGTAATGTATATAAATCAAGAATATAATTAATTAAAATTGATAATTTAATGTGGATAATTTAATTAAACGATAATTTTCTATTAATAAAAAGTTTACAAATACAATTACCCCTTCTCCTGAAATTCTTAATATTCTGGAATCAAAAAAAAGTGAAGAGTTGGGGAGTTGATATTAGAATATAACAAAAAAATTATTTATTGAAATAATCTTCTAGTGGTTTAATACCTGCCTTTTTTCTTTTAAGAGTTCAAATATACCTCCGAATTCTTAAAGCTCTCACACACCTTCTGATCGGTCTTGTTTTTAACAATCAAATTCTTTATCTTTTCAAAATAAGAGAGAACTTTATCGATCGATATTTAATCTAGTTCACTTTCATCATCCGAAGAAACAGATAGACACTCTGATGCTTCGATAACGCTGACGTGCAACCCTCGTTCAGATGATATTTTTGGCTCTCAACCACAGTTTTCATACAATCCGCTTAAGAAATCTGTCAAATCTAAACCCAAGTCTAAAAATTTACTATCATTCATGATATCTTGGTTAACCAGAAAATTCTTAACTGAGATTAAATTCTCGATTGGATTGTTTTAGATCTCAGTGAGCATACCAGTTTCATTCGTGAATGCCGTTGAGATTTCTTTATTTCAACTATTCTCGATGGTCTCGATTGCCACATTATCCCACGCAAATTTTGTATAAACAATAACATCTTTATTAGTTATATCTTTATAGAGTTTTTAACGTGTACATTACTATCAGAAATCCTCCAAATAATTTCCGATAATTAATAGTTGTGGAATTTTGCCTTGAAGCTTCTTATTATACCGGGATCAAGAGGCTGAAGCTTTGCTGTTGTATTTTCTGGCAAAAAAACCAATTCGATATTTTTCACCTCGCATCTAATTTAGTACTTGGCACAGTTATCTAGAATCATAAGATGATTTTTTCTCTTGTCTCTTTCCAGACTAACATGCATATCAAAAAGCCACTGAGTAAAAAAACTCGATGTCAACCAAGCATTTTTATTGTTATAATATTCGCAGAACGTTGCAACATTAAATTTTTTAAAACATCTTGAAAACCGCAACTTTCCAAAAAAAAAGGCTTCAAGTTTTCTAATACAAACCTATTACATGAGAGTATAACAGTTTCTCTCTTTATATTTCTTTATTCCTCTTCTAACATGAGACGGAAGACTTTTTGTAGGTGCCAGCTTATAAAATTGCGCGGTTTCATTGTAATTAAAAACATTGTTTGATCCATAACTATCGATTTTTCTGTTGATATCATAAATGAATTCTACGTAGTTTTGTTGAAAACCTCAAAACCCTTCCGGAACACTGTTTTAGTGAAATTACATGTCTTTGTTTCAATTTATATATAAATCCATTCAAAGCCTTAAGCCGTGGTTCTCTGTTCCGAAATCCGAATCCGTAATTGAGAAAATTCTACTTTGTAAAGCAATAGCCTTTGCAGGTAATATAGCCTTAAATACAAATCCACCTCTGTTTTCTATAACATCTATCTATTCTTTAAGTATTTTGTTCAAAAAATCATATTTTGAGGATGAGGAACGTTGACAAGGGAACCATTAGCTATTGAAGAATTTTATTTACACTTCTCTTTATCTACAAAATCCATTATTAAACGTCTACTAATCGTTTTCTTGAGTTATTCGCTGAATATCCCTACAATTTGAGAATCCGAAAGATCCGGATTGCTTTTTCTGTATAGAATGATTTGAATTTTTCCTTTAGCATTAATCGCTTAGTTTTGATCACAAATTAACTTGATTTTGTTTTAATTTAATTGTATTAAGAAAAATGTAGAATAATAATATTATTAAACGTTATGTTTATTGTTTGAAAATTAAAAAAGACGGACAATTTTGGTGGTTTTTTCGAATTTAATTAAGAAAATTGCAAAAAATAACAAAAATATGGAGAGTTTTGGAGGGTTGACTACATGATATTTTAAAAAGAAATTTTACAGATGTGTATTCTCCACTAATATTACTCAAAGATTCATTAATTGCTTTTTTATGTATTCTTTAAAAATTAAAAAACCTGATACTCCTCTCAAAATTAAATGTCTTTATTTATTTATTAAATTATTTATCCTTATCTTTATTTATTAAAAAACTTATTTTTTATTACTATCTATCAAAAAAAATAATCTTATATTATATAAATATATATACTAATATAATCTTTGGGTTCATGCCAGTTATAGTGCATTTTATTTTTTATAGCGCATTCTATTTTTCAGAGAGCATTTTATTTTTTTGAAAAAAAAAGCGCTGTAAATGGAAAAAAGAAAGAGCTCACAGAGAATCGTGGATGACCACAAACTCATGTCAAATAATGACATAATTGACTTAATAATAACCAAAAGCTTTTTAGAATAGGTTATGGCTAACCATATTGCCCAGAATGAATTTCTTGCAGAAACAAGACAAATAGCAAATGAAAGTTTATGTACTAGGTGCACAACTTTGAAGAATCTTGTATATAAGGTTCGTAAGGCTGCAAAAGATGGATTTTTTTGGGGATATAATAACCCATATAAAACATCGAAGAGTATCCGTTTAAATAGCTTCTTTGAAGGAACTAGACTTGATTTCAAATATATTTTTAAGATTATGTATAAATATTTAAACTGAGTTGCCTCCGTCGATATAGCCTACGAATTGGGATTAAACTGGAATACAGTTGGCAAATATTGAATTATCATTCGTAAAGTTATCTGTAAATTTATCGCTGATTCAAGTGAGAAAATTAGTGACTTAAATCCTGATGGATCCCCAAAATTGTAGAGATTGATAAAAGTCTCTTTTTCAAACAAAAATATAACCATGTTAGACTCATTAATGGGCAGTGGTACATAGCTGGAGTTGAAAGGGGTTCCAAAAAAACATTTATAGTCTCATTTGAAAACCGAAACAGATACAATTATGGATGTGATATCCAAAAATTTACTTCCTGTTACAATCTTTTATAGAGACAATTTGAGGGCATATGGTAGTGCCATTTTGAGACTAAATCAATTTAGTCATGAAACGGTAAATCAACCTACAACTTTGTTAATCCGGAAAATCCAGCCGTGCACACGCAAAATATAGAGGGATTGTGGTATAGATTAAAAGCCTTTTTATCAGAACACAAAGGTTGACCAGGAACAACATCATTAATTTCTAATTCAGTTTCTATGGCAGTACAAAATAGAAAATAGAAAGCGGTTAAATGGTTTTATTACCTTATTAAATAATTATTCTTAAAATTTTAGCTCTCATTTTTTCAAAAGAATAAAATGCTCTCTAAAAAATAGAATGCGCTATGAAAAATAAAATATGCTGTATCTGGCATGAACCAATCTTTGATATAACTATTTTTAATTTGCATATAAATATGTTTTTTTCATTCCTTTTAAGTTTAAATTTTTTTAATGCTTTTTCTTTAAATTAAAAAAATGTTATAAATGATATATTATCTTTTTTTTAAATCTTAAGGATTCTAAATAAATAGATTAAAAATACTAAATATTAGATAAACAATTTGCCTGACAAGTTTTAAAAAGTTTGATGAAATAATCAATTTAATCTGAATTCATAAAATAAAAGAACAGACCAGTTTAGTTAAATAATATATTTAAAAATCTAATATTTAAATAAAATTTAGTATCTTACATAAAATATAATATCCAAACAAAAGTTTTAATTTTAAGTTATATTATAATTTCTTTCAGCATTAAAAATCAATAACCAATTTTTAAAATAAATATTTATTGTATAAAATATATATTTTTTAAAGTTTCTTGTTAAAGCTACTGTTAAAAATTAAATAATCAAGAACATTTTTAAAATGCCAGTTATAAAGTATTTTATCTTTAAAAAAATCCAATGATAAATATTTAAAATTAATTATTTATTAAGAATATATAAAAATTTAATAAACTTTCTTTTTTGTATTTTTTACCAACATAGAAAGAGAATAAAAAAATAATGATGACGCTCCTGAGTTATATATATGTTTCCATCATAAATTTCTTAACTCTATCCATAATTCTTATAAATTTTGCGTTTTATAGTAGTATTATAGGTATTTATGATTTTTCACGCTTGTTTTACTGTTCCATGAATAAATTTAATAAATTTGGAAAGAGATATACCATATTAATCCAATTATCTGTATTAATTATAGAATGTCGATACACGTTTCTGGGTATATAAATTATAATTAATCCACATTTTTATTATTGATTAGATCAATAATTATTTTCTTATTACTTCTTTTAACTCCATCTATGAAACACTACCTAATAATGAGTCTTTTGCAGTTATATTTTCATTGTGAAAGAGACTTTAATTGATTTCTAAAATTTAGACTGCCCATTCAGGATTAAATCTATCAATTTTCTATCTTAAATTCGCCGTGAATTGGTATATCACTCAAAAATAGCACTAAAATATTAGCTAATTTTAATTCTATTTATTCCCGATTTATAAGTCATAATGAAATATATAATACCTTATAAGTGTTTATATATCATCTTAAAAAATTCCTGAATTCAAATCTGAACCTTTCAAAGCAACTATCTTAACTTAAACGCTCTGAAGTTTTACATAACATATTACATACTCAAAAAGATTCATTTTTTAAGGTTTTATTAACCTAATATACCAGATTATAACTCTTACACCTAGTAAGTATACTTTTATTTAGGACTAGAATTGTCATTGAAAAAAACTCTTTCTTGAAAATGATTTGTTAAAATCTTTTCTATAAAACTTTAGGTTATCCAAAATTCTATAATGTAATTGTTTGAAAAAAAAATTATGATAGTCTAATATTCTTTCTGACTTTATTTTCCCTATTTATTAAGATGTTATTTTAAAAACATTCATCCTAAAAAAATAAGTTTCTCTAATAAGGAAAATGCCTCATAACTGGCATAAGTAATTATTGTACAAATCTTCAAGTTTATACAATTTATTTTAATATTTTAAGTAATAATGATTCTGAATTATGACAAATTGCTAAAAAAACTAAAATCGTGTCTTTAAATAATTAATTAAATTTCTTAGTAACAAAAAAATTTAAATAATTCCATAAGATATGTCGTACATTATTGTAAATAATTAAAAAAATATTGGATTCATAATAATAAGAAAATTTTATTTGTTATAAAATTCTCCTAAAAATAAAATAATAGATTCCTCAATTTGTTAATCAGTCCATACCGAATAAATTTTGTCCTACAGTAACTTTGAATATGAAAATTACGCTTTAAAACAATAATAAATATGCTTGGAAAGAAAATATCCAAATTTTTTGCCATGTATATCAATAATTTCAAAATCTATTTTTATTGAAATTTTTCTTAAGAATATTTGTTATTTTATCATTATTGTTTTTAATACCAATCATATTTGTAAATAGAGTTAATAAGTTTCACTTCGAATCTTTTATTTTCAAAGAAAAATCGTTATATCTTATAATATTGGCAATTATTTTTATATCTTTCCACTTTACTTCACTTTAAATTTGTATATTCTGTTAATTTGAGAAATTTTTAATATTTTAAAGTTTGAAAAAATTTACAGCATTAGTCCTTTATAACTAAAGAACGCATAATTGTCAAGTAATTGGAAGAATGGTAGGTTTCCGCAATTTCCACAATGCATCAGGAAAATTACCAAACTGTTTATAGTATAGTAAAGAAATATTCAAGAAAAGCTTTTGTTTTTCCAACAAAAAGGGTGATAAAGTATTTAATATTATCATTAGATATTAGAAAGTTAATAAACAGATGAACATGAGAAATGCTCTGGAAAACTTAAAGATGTTTTAGAATGAATAAGAGACACATTTGATATTTACACATTAGTTAATACTAACTATCATTATTTTAAACTTTTTTATTATACATTGAAAGCTATAACTTTTGTATTTGAGTAAAAAAAATTTTCTCTTTACTATTAGACTAAGAACTACATATGCGACTAGCGATCTATATTTTTATATTTATAATGATGATAAAAATGTTATTTTACTAGAATAAATTGGATTTTTCATTTTTACATGATAAAGAAAATGAAGATGTGTTAAAGTAAAACAGGCTTATTTTCCTGGTTAAGGAGAGTGTAGCAGAAATATTTTAGTTGTTGCAGTTATGAAAAATATTGTATTATACACCATAAAATTTATGAAAGAGTTATGAATGGAGAAGAATTTTGAAAATTTCTTTTTGGAAATAAATTAATGTCGTAAAAATAAAAATATAACATTCCCAATTTTTCTACTTGATAATTATAAATTTACTACATAAAAAGAATGAAGGAATAAGATTTTTTTTATATCAATTAAACTATTTAATTCCGTTTTCTTCTTCATTTAATCTTATTGATAATTTATTTCCTATTTGGAAAAATGCTGTAATTTTCGTATGATTCATGTACTTTAGCACAATAGTGGACTTAAAAGTAAAGAGAGGTTATGATATCAATCATAAAAATTGTAATTTATTTGACTACAAATTATTAGACTACATAAAAAAGGCAGAATTAGGTAATGAAGTTCCTTAATCATATTTTATTTTGTTTAAATTTATCTTATTTATTATATTAATGGTCGAAATAATTATAATATTGACAAAAAATCCTTTAAATTATATTTTTTATTGACAATATTACTAATTGAAAAACTCGATAAAAAAATAATTATTAAGTTAATTTAAATAAATTTTAAATAATTAATAAAATAAATAATTCTATAAAATAAATTAATTAATAAATAAAATAAATTAATTAATAAATAAAATAAATAAATAATTCTATAAAATAAATTAATTAATAAAATAAACAATTCAATAAAATAAATTAAATAATAAAATAAATAAATACATCTATAGAATAAATTAATTAATTAAATAAATAATTCTATAAAATAAATTAATTAATAAAATAAATAAATAATTCTATAAAATAAATTAATTAATAAAATAAATAATTCTATAAAATAAATTAATTAATAGAATAAATAATTCTATAAAATAAATTAATAAATATATAATATTATAAAATAAAATAATTAATAAAATAAAATAAATAAATAAATAATTCTATAAAATAAATTAATTAATAAAATAAATAAATAACTAATTCTATAAAATAAATTAATTAATAAAATAATAAATAACTAATTCTATAAAATAAATTAATTAATAAAATAAATAATTCAATAAAATAAATTAATTAATAAATAAAATAAATAAATAATTCTTTAAAATAAATAATAAAATAACTAATTCTATAAAATAAATTAATAAATTAATAAAAAATAAATAAATTAATAAATAAATAAATAATTCTTTAAAATAAATAATAAAATATATAATTCTATAAAAAAAATTAATTAATTAATAAAATAAATAAATAAATAGATAACTCTATAGAATAAATTAATTAATAAAATAAATAAATAAATAAATAATTCTATAAAATAAATAAATTAATTAATAAAGAAAATAAATAATTTCTATAAAATAAATAAATAAATTAATAAAATAAAAAAAATTAATTAATAAATAAAATAAATAAATAAATAACTAATTCTATAAAATAAATTAATTAATTAATAAAATAAATAATTCTTTAAAATAAATTAATTAATAAAATAATTAAATAACTCTATAAAATAAATTAATTAATAAAATAAATAAATAAATAACTATATTAAATAAATTAATTAATAAAATAAATAAATAAATAACTCTATAGAATAAATTAATTTATAAAATAAAATTAATTAATTAATTAATTAATAAATAAATTAATAAATAAATAATTAATTAAAATAAATAAATAATTCTATAAAAAAATTTTAAATAATTATCTACAAAAATTTTAAATCATTAATAAAATAACTAATTCTATAAAATAAATTAATTAATAAAATAAATAAATAAATAACTCTATAAAATAAATAAATAATTCTATAAAATAAATTAATTAATTAATAAAATAAATAAAATAATTCTATAAAATAAATAAATTAATAAAATAAATAAATAACTCTATAAAATAAATAAATTAATTAATAAAATAAATAAATAAATAAATAAATAACTCTATAGAATAAATTAATTTATAAAATAAAATTAATTAATTAATTAATAAAAAAATTAATAAAATAAATAAATAAAGAATTCTATAAAATAAATAATTCTATAAAATAAATTAATTAATAAAATAAATAAATAACTCTATAGAATAAATTAATTAATAAA
>CAKKLC010001962.1:57484-84533 GCA_918559645.1 Ceratonova shasta | reverse complement strand
CAACTGATAAATAACATTATTCTGTTTTATTCATATTATTTATTATTCAACTGATATAAATAACATTATTCTGTTTTATTCATATTATTTATTATTCCACTGATATAAATAACATTATTCTGTTTTATTCATATTATTTATTATTCAACTGATATAAATAACATTATTCTGTTTTATTCATATTATTTATTATTCAACTGATATAAATAACATTATTCTGTTTTATTCATACTATTTATTATTCAACTGATATAAATAACATTATTCTGTTTTATTCATATTATTTATTATTCAACTGATATAAATAACATTATTCTGTTTAATTCATATTATTTATTATTCAACTGATATAAATAAAATTATTCTGTTTAATTCATATTATTTATTATTCAACTGATAAATAACATTATATCGTTTTATTCATATTATTTATTATTCGATTGATATAAATAACATTATTCTGTTTTATTCATATTATTTATTATTCAACTGATATAAATAACAATACATCGTTAATATAAATATTTTTATATCTAACCTGTAGATGAGTAAAATTGTGCATTTTTGGGAATATATTTGAATTGAGATTAGACATGGGAATAGTAAAAAATTGAATTTAGTAAATAAACAAAAATTGTTATCTTCAGAAGACAAAAGAACAATTGAATTCTGTAAACCCGATTTTCACACAAATTTAGGGGATTCAGAATAAATGGTAGAGTTCATGTTAATATTAGGTCTCATTCGAAATCGTATGGTTAATGAAATATGCCAGACAAAAATATCAGTAGTCAGGGTAAAAAGAAAGCAGTACGTTAAGAAGTGGATATGTTCAAAACGTGCACTAAAACATTACCACTGATATAAAAGTCTTTTCTTGAAGCTAATAATTTGGAGTTTAATTAAATTTTATTAGCTTTATATAAATACATTAAGGGAAACAAATATAACAAATATTTCGAAAGAGATTGGTGTTGATAGGATGAACTTCGGCACATTATTCGTTTTATTAATAGAAGTTATAGCCCAAAGTCTCTCTATTGAAAAAACTTTCATTAGGGAGTCTCCCCTAAAAGAATTAAATATATTGTAGAAATAGATGAAAAAATTTTGTTAATAAGAAAATACAATAGAGGTTGGTAGTTTAAAAACCAATGTTTCATCTGAGAAATTTTACACAATACACGAAATTTCTCTATATTTCTAATTTTTAATGAATAGCACTATTTTTTTGTAGATTTTAGAAAGATTTTAACTTCCTGGAACACTGGTAATAACTGAATATTGTAGAGCTTATAGAAAAGTAATTTCTGGTTCAAACATAAATTTAGACCACATAAAAATTAATCATTCTTTATACTTTGAAGACCATCCGGACAGTTTAATTAATACTAAAAATATAGAGGGACTGTGGCGAGATCTAAATACTTGCTAAAGAAAAAAATCATTGCTTTAGTAGCACAGATAAGCAGGTATCTCTACCAATTTCTGTAGATGTATCCGATTGATAAAAAATACCGCTTTGTAAAGTTACTTATATTTGTAAATTACTGTAATTTTTAATTTTATTATTTCCCATCATGTCCAAAAAAGCCATAAAGCTTTTTTTTACAAGATATTTTCTATTGCTATTTTCTTTACATGATACAAAAAAAAGTTTAAATGATATAATTAAAAATAATTTTCAAAAAAATTCTTCTTTTAATTAAAATATGCAGAAGATATCCATGAATCTAAAAGTAATGGAAGAGGGAATTCATAGGATGACAGAAGAAGAGATCTTTAGCTTTTGCACTAAAATGGAAATTGTAAAGATAGAAATGGCATGCGAAGGATGTGGGTATAACATGAAACTTTACACAGCTAAAAGTTTTGCTGACAAAGTTGCATGGAGATGCACCAAAAAGGACTGTATCACGAAAAACTGATGAGTTTTTATAAAAAGGGGTTTTTGAAGGTTTGGGTTTAAGTTGTAAAACTATAATAAAGGTTTTGTTAAAGTATAGTGTGGGTGGTCAAAGATTAACGATTTGTGAACTAGCTGGAGTTTTAAGGCCAAAGTTAATGAAAATATTCAAAATTTGGCTAGGTAGAATGAAAACTGGGAAAGATAACTTAAAGAAGCTAGTAGGCTCTGGTTGAATTTAACAAATAGATGAGATAATATTAAACTAAAGTGTAAATCTCATCGAGCCTCAGTAAATTGAATAAGGCCGATGCAATAGTGTTAGCTAAGGTTATTTGAAACTATGACCAGAATAATGATTGAAATTTTATCTAATAAGAAAACTTTAACATTATACCTTTAATTTTATAAAGGGTGATTGTAGGAAATGAGATCCACACTGTTGAAAATGAAATTTATTCATAAGTAATTCAAAATGCATATTTTCACAAGGAAGTATGTCATAAATATGTTTTTGTAAACAAAGAAAACCGAAGTCATACTTAAAATGTTGAGGTGACTACCAATGTCATCAAAAGTAAAATCAAGAGATAAAGTTGAGCCAGGAAATATCAAGGGAAAGATTTTTTAACTAAATTGATATGAAAATAAAATAACCATGGTAATATCTTTGACAGTCTATAAGAATATTAAAGATTTGATTTTGGATGTTTATAATTTTAAGTTACTTTCCATAACATTTTTAATAAACATTTTGCAACAACTTTATCATGGCTTTTTATTTTACATGATAATAAGTTTGTTTTTTTTACATGATACCGTTTCTGGCATTTTTTTACATGACCCATTTTATCCTTCTTATAATTCATTTAATTTGTTTTCCAAAAATATAAAATTTTCTCAAAATACACCATTTTTCAAAAAATATATAAAATTTTTCCAAAAATGCACAATTTTACTCATCTACTATTTAAACTTAGTTATTTAAATAACTCTATTTTGTTTTATTAAATTTTAATTATTATTGTAGAAATTTATTATTATTTTTTTATTAATATAAATAAAAGTTTTTTTTTAATTTAATTATACCTAGAGAAATTTATTATAAATTAGCTAATGCATTTAATTCATTATATTTTGTGAACTTTATTATTTCTTGTTTAATTGGTATAAATAAAATTTATTTTTTTTAATTAAATATTTATGCTATAAATATTATTTATTAACTAATGTATTAAATTACGTTTTATTTTAATTATACCTTGAGACATTTATTATTTACAGTACAAGTCGCTTAAGACAATTTATCGGGACCATGAAATATATTCTGTTTAGGAGAACAATTTTTAAATGGTTTAAAAAAAAATGTAGATACTTTTTTTTTATTGATCATAAACCAAATAATCTGTTATTTTTGATTTCTTGGTTCTTTCTTGTAAAAAACGTCTGAGCAGAACATCTTCAACCATTAAAGTTTTTTTATATTATATGGAATTTTCCGCTGCTATAAAGTAATAATTTTTGACTGTTTAGGTCGATTCAATGTTTCTTCAATTTTTACTTCACACTGCTCTGGTATTGAAAAATCTTCCGAAATTTCAAAAACAAATTCTGATTTTTCCTTATCAGCTAAGGTATTCATCATTTGAATGTTATTGTCCAAATTCCAAAACATATGTAAATCATTTTTTGATCTGAAAACATCTGATAAATCTTTTGAATTGACATTGATAATATTTTTAAAAATGTTTCAGTATTTATGGTTAGATTGTCATTTATATAAGAAAAGATCATTGAATGGTCAAAACAATTTCTTATTGTTTGGTCAGTCACATCATTTAGGCTGTTTTATATCATTTGTATCGCATCAAACAAGTTTACTTTATATATTTTATTTATCTGTCGTTTTTAAGAAATCTGTTACCATTTGTTTTTATAATTCACTTTAAAAATTCATTATAATGTAGCATACATAGGGTGTAATACACTGGCTATGTTTAGAGGAAAAAAAAACATGTAAATGTTTGTTAAAATTCTATTAATATTGGGTATTAGGGTCAGTAATCCAACAAAAGACAGATATTGCAGCCGGGTTTTCTAAGTTCGCATCCCATTACAATAAAAAAAGGTTAGTAAGATATCCGAGGTCATCTATGCATTTTTATTTGCATCATATTTTACATTCCCCATTTTTAAAACAACTAAGTTTCAAATATTTCAAATTATAAGTGACAAAATATTTTCAGCTGTCATAATTGCAAAAAGTAAAACAGTAATCCTATCTTTTAAAATTTTGGTACCGTAGCTAACTTTGCCTTAAAATTAAAAAGTTTTCCAAGATAAAATGCGATAAAACAGCCCTGTTTTATCAGAATTAAATATGTTTCTTTCGTACTAAGATTTTCTGATTTCTAAACATTCTTTATTTAACCACTCTGAAACAACTACTGGTTTGACACTTTTAGACTCTCCAGATATATTAATGAAGACTATTTAGTTTCTCTTTTTGAATCTTGCAATCTTGCTCGAATTACAATAAAAATTCTCAATCCTTTTATACTTAGCTATATCATCTGCTTTCTATAATAAAACCTGCTCGTTATTTGTTATGTTTTTTTCTCTTTGAACCTTGAACCATTACATAATTTCTTCTTCAATTAAAACAAATGACAAATTCTTTACTTTTATACTTGCCGAGGATCTTGAGCCTAACATACTGACAAATTATTCTCTTTTGTTTTTGATGATATGTATTACTGATGGAGATACTTTATATGTTATTGATAGTGATGCTTGTGTGTTTTCCAGTATCAAGCTCACAAAGTATCTTATATTTTTCTTTAGCGTTGATGTTTTCTTCCTTGTGTTACTCATTATTAAGGACAATAAAAAATTATTATGTTTATCAGTTAACTCTTAAAAGGAATTTTGTCCTTTATAAACTTGTGATAAAAACTAATTGTGACTTTAATATTTGGGTTAAGGGACAAAATTTATTTTAACCGACTTCTTTCTAAACTAATTTTGCTGTATTAGCTAGTGTATTTTAATAATATTATTTTAATAATATTCTGAGAACTTTATTATTTCTTTTTGAATTGACGTAAATAAAATTTATATTTTTTGAATTTTATATTTATATTATTTATTAACTAATGTATTAAATTACATTTTAATTTAATTATACCTGGAGAAATTTATTATTTATTGGCAAATGTATTTAAATAATATTATTTTATTTATTTTAATCATATTTATAAAAATTTAATTATTTATTTAGTAATTAATTGAGATAAATAAATTTTTGTTAATGATATATTTATACTATAAATGTTATTAATTAATCATTAAATAAAATTTTGATTTATTTCAGTTATACCTAGAGAAATTTATTATTTATTGGTTAATGTATTTAAATAATATTATTTAATGTATTTTCATCATATTTAATGAAATTTATTATTTCTTTTTGAATTGATATAAATAAAATTTATTTTTTTAATTATATATTTATACTATAAATATTCTTTCTTAATTAATAAATAAATCATTAAATAACATTTTAATTTAATTATACCTGGAGAAATTTATTATTTATTGGCAAATGTATATAAATAATATTATTTTATTTATTTTAATCATATTTATAAAAATTTAATTATTTATTAATTAATTAATTGAGATAAATAAATAAATTTTTGTTAATGATATATTTATACTATAAATGTTATTAATTAATCATTATATAAAATTTTTATTTATTTCAATTATCCCTAGAGAAATTTATTATTTATTGGTTAATGTATTTAAATAATATTATTTTATGTGTTTCAATCATATTTAAAGAAATTTATTATTTCTTTTTGAATTGATATATATAAAATTTTATTTTTGAATTTTATATTTATTAGTTAATGTAATTAAATTATATGTAGAAAATTTATCATTTCTTATTTAATCGATATAAATTAGCTTATTTATTTATATGTTTATCAGCAATATATTTAAATAATTTAATTTTAATCATGTATAGAGAACTTTATTATTATTTTAATATTTCTTTATTTTTATTCAGAATATTTTCATTACTTTTATAAATAATATTAAAAGGAATTTAGAATATTAATATATTAACCAAAAATTTGTATTCTATAATACTAAAATCATTTAAAAATATAAAAGCTTTAATATTTCAATTTATTTATAAAGAATTTTACTTCATGATTTTAATTACAAGTTTTTTTTTATTTTCTTTACAATTTTTAATTATAATACATAGTTTTTTTAAAATTATAATTAATGTTTATAAAACCAACCCTTTTTACTGTTAGTAAATTAATAACAAACTGTAACCAATGAATATAAAAGTTTTATTTTTTTATTCTTAAATTGCATATTTTAAATAAATTTTTAAAATCATTAACAATAATATTTAAAAAAAATTGTACTAACATCTATTCAAAAATACCTCATTCTTTTTTATTTAATTTATATACTAAAAATGATCAAATCCATTAGTTTTAATTCAAAAGATTTTGAAATATTAAAGCTTTTATTCGTTTAAGTATTAAAGAACATAAAATACAACCACACGTTTGATAAGCATAATTCCAAACTTGTATACTTAAACCTTTTTTCGTATTTTCACATCACTAAAATAGATCGCTTTTATGATTTATATTTAGCACGTCTTAATCATTTTTATTAACTTAGTTTGAATTAGATTGATTTTATTAAGTTGTAGTAATTATCATGCTTTAAGCCATAGATTTGAAATTAACACAGTATATTCACCTACCATACAAAATTTATCAATGTAACAATATACTATTTTGCCAAGTCTATAAATAACTATTAAACATGAATTACTTTGGGTCTTATTATATTTAATACCACGCATTGATTTAAAATCAGCTTATAGAGACCTGCTAATCTAAAAATATTCTAATGAAATTTAGAGGGAGTGAAAAAGTTAAAGTACGATTCCTAGTATGTTTCGCAACTTGGTTCGCTCTAATTACACTTTACATACATAGAAGTAATATAAGTGTAGCCATTTTGGAAATGGTAGAGAAATCGAAAAAAGAACAAACTTCTGTTTGTGTAAATAAAAATTTAACCACACAAATAAACAAAGAATTGAATCCTGGCCAAAATGTAATCTTTTAATAAAATATTTAAGAAAGCAAAAAAACCTTTTGATTGGGATTCTAATATTCAAGGATTTGCTTTAGGGTCTTTCTTTTACGGATATGCTTCTATGCATTTTTTAGGAGGCGTCATATCTGCAAAAATAGGACCTAGAATTACGCTGGCGGTTTGTTTAGCCGGATCAACATTTTTCACTTTTCTCATGCCTGTATTATCTCATGTAAGCCCATATGCTTTGATATTTGCAAGAGTCATGTCTGGAGTATTTTCAGTATTATAAAATTAAATATACAAGGGACCATTATATCCAGTAGTTCATGAAGTAGTTGGAGTGTGGTCAGCTCCAGAAGAAAGAACAACATTAGCTGTTATTACACATACTGGTAACCTTTTAATTAATAATTCAGGTAATATGTTTGGATTAATGTTAAACTTTGGAATAGGAGGGTTCATTTCTCAATCCGGACCTAAAGGATGGGAATGGTTTTTTTATACCTCCGGATTTTTTGGGGTTGTTTCTTTGATACTTTGGATTCTTTTAGCTTTCGATAATCCATTTACACATCCTTATATATCAAAATCTGAAGTTGAGTATATTACAAAAGTTGATTTATCATCTGATGAAATTCCTGAATCCTTAGGCCATCATGTTTCACTAAAGGTACACAATTTTTTATTTTTAGGAAGTTCCTTTTAAAGAAATATTTCTAAGTATCCCTGTTTTAGTATGTGATTTGGGACAATTTGCAAGTAACTTTGTATTGTACTCACTATTAACTGGCCATGCAAAATTCTTGAGTGATGTTTACCAAGTTTCTACTACTACAGTAATTATATCATTTAATTTATAATTAGGCAAGTTTGTTATCTATGATTCCGTTTGCTGTTGGATTTGTAACTCAAATTGGATTCCCACCAATAGTAGATTTAATATTGAAGAAGACCACTATAGATAAAACTCTTTTAAGAAAAATTAATTCGGCGTTTGGTATTTTTTATTTATTAAAAAGGTTTCTTTGGAAGTGCTATTTTCTTAGGATTGTCTGGTTTGTTTCCTTGTGGTGTCATGTTTATGCCTATTATCTTTATATGCATATCTATGTTTTTTTTTGGCATCAATACAACTGGATATTTTACTTCAATAATCGACATGTCACCAAAATATGCAGGAGTTATTATGGGTATTGCTAATACTTTTGGTTCAGTTGCGGGTTTTACTAATCCACTTTTAGCTAGTCATTTTACTAATGAAGGAGTATAAGATAGTTTATAAAATTAGGAATTGAAAAAAGGGTGGATGTATGCTTTTATAGTTACAGGAGTTATTACGATTATAACAGGGGTTCCATATCTTATATTTGGTTCAAGTAAATTACAACCATGGGCAGAAGGAAAAATAAAAACTAAGTTGGGTGCTGATAAAGAAGCCTCTGCAAACACTGAAATAAAAAATAATGCTACTGATGGTTCAATTTCAAGCAAGCAATCATAAAAACTATATTAAAACACTTAAGTTATAAATTTAAATTTGGAAAATTTATAATTTTTTTTTAAGTGTAAGTTTTTATTTGATTTAAATTACTTACATTATTTTAACCTTGATCGTAAGTAAAATTTTTGTAATAGTATTAATATTGTAAAAAATTAAAAGTGAGAATACTTTTATATTTAGGTTACAAGCTTTGAAACGTTTTGTAGTATTTCAAACTAGTATAGTATTATAGATGTATCTAATATTTACTAAATAACTTTTTAGTATAAACTTATAATTTAAATAAAGTAGAACATTCGGTTATTATGCATTATCTGGGAACATTAAATCTCCTCTCACTTAAACAAAAAAAATATGTATTTAAAAAAAACAACAAGAATACACTGGATGACAAAAAGAGGAAACATCTTAAGGATATAGTTCAAAGCGTTCTAGTCTTCAAGCTGTTTACACCACACGAATTCCTCTATATAGCACTCAAGAAACTCTGGATTCGTGTCACTTTGCTATTTGTTTCGTCATTTAACCGTCCTCCACATGTACTCTATGTTCTGGATGTGTGCTCTTGTGTCTGTATCTATGAAGTTATATGGGTAATTGACTTTTTGATGTCTGCATCTATGCTCCTGTAGATTATTATAAGCACGCCATTAATTGGTAATGATGATCGAATTCGAATGAAAGTAATTAGACGATGATTGACAATAAGGTGGCAGAACTTTTGTCTTTTCTACACACTAGATAAACCTGTTTTCGAATCGCTGGTAGTTCCACCAATCATCCACTGTTGAGGGAGAACAAGACCGGCATGATTTTTGAGTTTATAAAAAAGCTACGGTCAACATCCACTATGAGTCCTTCGCCTTCAATCTTATTCTGTTTGTTTTGTAGTCGCAAGGAGTACACTTTTCAAAGGAGCTTGTTTTAAGAAATAGTGCTATAAATATTCATATGCAGTTGGTTAGAACAGGACTTGACATAGGATCATTCTTTAGCCCAGGTTTAGATAAACCCGATTATTGTCTCCAATGTTAAACTTAGTCCCTCGGACCAGTTACCGACTCGCATTCACACTTTATTTCAGCATTTCGTTTTCTTGCAATTCTATTTGATACTTCTACTGATTTTTTAGCTTCATTTCATAAACATTAGTGCATAGTCGATGTCTTAGAAGAAGTCCTCACTCTTGAATAAACTCAATGTTTTTCTATTCCTTACAGAGCAATTCATGATATTTCATAGTCATTGGCTTTAAAGGAACAATAAAGAATTACAAAAGTAATTATATTGGTCAAAAGAATATATTTTAAATAATGGTCTCCGATAATGCATAAGAACCAATTCGATTCTTTAAATTAAAATCTATTTTATTTGAATAATAATGTAAATTTATGAATTAATAGCAATATAGCAAATCTACAAATTTTTCTCTACTATTTGACAATTATTTTCTAAAATTGAAAACATCCTTCAACAATTTTTATAAAATAACTTATTTTTAAGCTTTAAAATTGCCTACAATATTCGTAATTTACTCTAAATGACTTTATTGTGCTAAATTTAGGGTAAAAAAAGACTCTTTATTATAAAAATGATTAAAACTATTCTTAAAAAATATTTATAAGTTTTCATATTATTTACTAGGTTTAGATAAAACTTCAAACCCCCTTGTGGAAATATGAAGGAAGGAACTAATAGTTATATTTGAATTAACAATAATTGAGATTGAAACCATTATTTGTTACAAAGTTCCAATATTTTATATACGGAAATTGACAAAAGTATTATTATTTGATATGAATTTTTATAGTATTTTGGTGATATTCCATCATAATTATCTTGTTTAAAATTGAGTCTTGTGAGTAATTATAAATAATATTATAGAATCGACTATTTTAAGGTGTTTTAGTTTAAGTATGAAAATAAATTATTAAGATCATGTTTAAGATATTGATTTCATAATAAAAAGAAGAAAGCTTGGATCGATTATAAGTATTTTTTAAGTAATAGATTCAAACAGCATTCTTAAAAAATTCTCTTACAATAAAATAGCAATTAGTATCATTAAAGAAGTAATATGAATATTAGAAGAGATTTTAAATGTAAGATGATTTAAAAATTGACAAATAAATAAAATGATTTTTAGAAAGTATTTTGGTATCAAAAAAGGATATCTAAATGAAATGTTTGTATGTATGAAAAAGTATTTTCTTAAAATAATTCAAAATGTGATACAAAATTAATTTTACAACTAGTTCATTCTAATTATTATAAGTAGATCTAAAGGCATTAATTCATTTGAATATTTATTGTTAACAATTTATATAAACTAAGGGGATATATTTTTATATTAAGATTTATGTTTCAATTACTTTCAAAATTTTGGATTATATTAGGGAATAAGAATAATAATTAAGATATAATAAACAAATTTAAAAATTATAATTTTTTTTTATGATTAACTGTTTAAAAGCAGCATCACTTAAGATACACATAATATATCTTTTGAAGAACAAAATAGATGATTTAAAAGAAGTTTATTATATTAATTAAAAAAACGTTATCATTTAAGTTTAATTTTTAAGTTTGATATAATAAAATAAATTTGAATATCATTTTTATATTCAATACAATTTGATAATTATATTCTTTTTATTTGGCCATTTAGAGTTAATAATTGTTTCTGGAAAAATTTTGTAATCACCGCTTCATAAGATTGAAGGACCAGTCGGAAAAACACAATTAAAGAGAGTATTTGAAAGCTTATTGAGTTCAAGGTATTAATTAATTGTGTTATATTTTAAAATTATTGCTCGAAGAAAACTTTATGTTATTTAAAGAAAATAAAAAATTAATAAAATTCTATTTGAAAGTATAATGGAAAAAAAGTTTAAGCTGCAAGAGAAAAATGAATAATAATATTGATGCTATAAGATTTAAAATCGAATAAAAAAAAGTTTGTTATCTTGTTCAACAGTTAATTTTTTAACTTAGATATGATAAGTATCATATGTCAGTACAATTTTGAAAATAGCCTTTAAATGGTTAAAAAAAACATAAATAAGAAATTTGTTAGAAAATACATTTTATTCAATTAAAAAATTCGTTTTTTCTACTGTTACAAATCTTTGATTGCATACTTTATAAATTGAGATTTTTAAACTAAAAAATGATTATTCTTCAAGAAAAATAATTTTAAACAACCAATAAGATAATAAATCATTTCCAAAATGAAACTGAAAAAAAAACATTATAAAAAAGTAAAATTTAATTTAGTTAGTTTTCCAGAACAATATTGTTAGTAAAGACTGAAAGCGATTTGAATTCATTATACTTTTAAGATAAAATACACAAAGTATATTAAGTATTGGTCAACAAAAATCAATTGATACAATTTTTATCAGTTACAGATAATGGAAGAAGTTTCAAAATATTATTTCTGTAAATACCGAAAATAATCGGTCTTTTAAAAAAAATAAAATTAGCCCTAAAAATGATAATAAAAAAAAATTTATAAATTATAATATTGCAATAAATAAGTTGTTGATTCTTTTTCTTGTTTCCAGTGCATACTTTAATAAAAACTGTAGTAAATATTTAGATTGTAATTCTTATTTAAGTCCTTTTCTTTTTCTTACAAAATATTTGGATCTCGACCATAAACCTTCTATGTTCTGAATATGTATTGTAGGATCATAAAGTTCGACAAAGTTTATTTAATGATAACCAGATAAATGTTCCATCAGTGGCATTTCCGAAAGAGCTTTGGCAAAAGTTCTCCATTTATCTGTAATAATTATGCTTTATTTTTAAACATTTTGTGTCATTATGTAGGTCATAGTTTCTTCATTACGATTATCAACAGGGTTTGTAAAAAATCTCCGAGTTTCTTTTTTTATACCACCTACGTTCCATAGTTGATTTTTTAAACTTTCGACACTATACTTAAGTTTAAAATATTTGCTTTCGTTAATTTCTACTATTTTTTGGCTGCCATCAGGTTCACAACCTCCAATTTTTTCACTTTTTATAATCAAATAATCACTGATTGCTTCTCTTGCTAAATTCGCTAGTTTACTTATTGTATATGGATCACGATTTAGTTCATATGCTATATCTGTAAAATTTTCGCCTTTTAAATATTTATGAAGCACTATAAAAATTTTGTTAAAAATTAGATGTGAAGAACTAAAGTAAGTTCTAAATCTAATTGATAAGGTAAATCTATATGGTCTTCTACATTGCCAAATATAACATCTAAAGAGTTCTTTGCATTTACATAACATAAACGTGAAGAATCCTCACTTCTATTGAACCACTGTCTGTTTGGTATAAGACGACATTTTGCCAAATACTGATTGGCTAGGTAATCATTTTCACAAATACTATTGTTAGCTCTTTCATTATTAACTGTTCCCAAGATATTGTGATCAGTAAAAATATGTTCTTCTTGTACAATCTCAAAATTAGAAATTCTAGGCATTTTTAGGGCTAATTTTATTATATTTAAAAGACCGGTTATTTTCAGTATTTACCATAATTTCTTCTTAAAGTTTTAAAAAAAATTTAAAAATTGTTTATTAAATCAGAATATTCTGAAAAGATACATAATTTTATATGCATATAAGATCAAAACACTTAAAAAATATACAAAATTTAACTTAATTTGATAGTTTCGGTTCTTAAATATCAAAATATTCTATTTATGTTACATAAAAAAATTTATAAGAGTCATTATTCCTTAGTAAAAAAAACTTTGTTGTAATGATTAAACAAGAGTTGGACTGGTGTTTTAAACTGGTATCTTGCAGATTCCAGAGTTATATTTTATAAATATTATAAAACTTATTTAGACTTTAGAATTTGAATAATAATATATATTTATCTTGGGAAGATTTAAACAACAGAACTAGTAAAAAATTAAATCGTTTAAAGTTTCAATTAAAATTAAATTTTTGCATAGAAAATAAAATCTTTCTTACATGAGAAAAAAATCGAAATTAAGTAATTGATTGGTGAAGAAATTCATTTTATAGGCAGGGCTCAAATGAAAAATATTACTTGATTATCTTTGAAATGTTTAAGCAATAAATTCAAAAAAGAAATTTGGTCAATAAATGTCAACTATTGAAAATATATTAAAATTAGGAATATTCTTAAAATATATCCATATTTCTAAACCAGTAAATCAATCGAAACTATAAGGAAAGAATATGATATCATTTAAAGATAATAATGGGAAAAATATTTATAATTTACAGCAACACAAGAAATTAACTAAATCTCACTTCTTTTGAGTTAGCAGATATAATTGAATAATTTTATATTCATATTTTGGAAATTATTTATGCAGAATTTTTCTTAAAAGATACGAACGTATTTTTAGTTGTGTTTCTCTGATGAATATTATATTATTAGAAAATATTTTTATATAGAATTACCAATAAAGATTGATTTATTAGTAATTCCGTAACTAAAAAACAATAAAATCTTTATAATATTTTAACTCAGTTTATTCCTACTTAAAAATTAATTTATAGGACAAATCTGGTCTGCAAATTGATTTTTTACCTTGATATTTAAATTTACACCTAATCTTTCATAACCAGAAAAAAATTCTGATCAAAGATGATTTCTACCCCTCCAAAAATTAAAAAGTTGAAAAACAACTAATAATTAAATTTAAATTAACTTATAAATGTTTTCATATAAATTTATTTTATTTCTTTAAATCCATGCAAATTGTAGTATAATTTGTAAAATTATTAAATAAAAAAAATAAACTTTCCAAAATTATAGCTGATTTATCAATTTTATCTTAAAATACAAAATTAGCTTATGAGATGATTTATTTCGCTTATTCGTCCTATATATGTAAAATTTAATCCATAAGTTGTTGTACCTTGAGTGAATAATTGATTTTGTAAGTTAATACATATTTTATAGTTGATCTAATCAATTTCATAAAACTCACATTGAGAATACTGGTTATTTTATTTAAAAAGATGAATCTGCATTGAATACCGGTAAAATAATTTTGTAATTATACAGAGATAATTTCTATATACTGAACCAGTGTAGAGAATGTGGTTTGTAAGTTTGCTTATTAATATCAGTTATTTGATGAATCCGATCCTTGAACATCTTAAATATTTTATAATAAAGTTTTTAATGATTTCATCAAGAAAAATTAAGCCATTTCCAGCAATTTATTATCAAAATAACTTGATTGAATTTATTCAACTTTATATTGACAATTGTTGAAGATTACAAAATTTACTAAACTGAATACAAAGATCTTCATCATGTAAACTGAAAACCTTTCATAGATCGTCAACATTTAATTATCTTATGTGGTACTGTATTTTTATGCATCTTTATTGCAACTAAATATAACTAGTGAAGAGAAGTGGATTGTTTATGGCCCTAATAAATTAAAAAAAATATGGTTAAACAAGAAGCAAATTGATGAATTCTTTATATTAAACAATTTTTAGCAACAATTAGAGATAGTGAAGTTAAAATTTTAACAAATATATCTGAAACTTATTAATAGGATGAAATTTATCTTTCATTACAAAAATACGTGATTCAATTTTATAAGAAACAAAATTCTATTACTCATGAAATTCAGGTGAGAGTTATTATTATATCTATTCCTCTGTTTGTGCTTCTGCAGAGTTTCATCTTATTGTTTTATAGTAGTGATTTTTAGACATGAAATTATTTTCGAGATTTTAAGATATAAAAAGTTCCCTTTATTTGAAACCAAATAGCTTTTGCAATAATGATATAAAAATTTTTTAGCATGTGACAAAATTTAATTGATTTATTTTGAGAACAAATCATCTGTTAAAGATTAAAAAAATTCATTTTATTAAGTTAAACAGATTCTTTAAAATATTATACCTAATTTAGGTGTTATAACTACTTTAACTAATATGCTTATATTTGATAAAGATCTTGTGACTACTATTTAAAAAGTTTTCTTGTATTTAAAAAAAAAGTTACAAAATAAGTGTTTCATATTATTAAAGTATCAAATTGTAGTATTCATGAGCCGTATCACTGTATTGTATTCAAAATTAATTGTTTCATTATGATCTTTAATTTATAATTTTATTATTTGAATATTCATTTTATATATCAAATTTATTTTATTTTTGATCACCATGAGATTTATTATTTTAATAAAATAATCATTCTTGAATGATATTTAATGAAAACTGTTGAATAAAAAATTATAACTCCTTTTTCCTTATGAAAAATATTATTAAACCTTCTTATGCAAAAATTTGATCAATATAACATCTAATGTAGTATACAATTTAAAATGCATGATTTTTGTTATGATTTAGAAACAATATATAATTTGTGAGTAATACAGAGGTTTAGGTCGTAAATATATTTAAATCTTAATAAAAATATTATTCAAAATTTATCCATTAAAAATTAACTAAAACTAAAAATTTGCTACATATGTATTTATATAAAAAAAAATTTTGAACATTTTAATTTTTTGATATATGAGTTTTATAAGTGGTTTGATTATGAAAAAATGTTGTTGTTCTAATTTGGATATTAAAATAAAAAATAAATGTATTTATCATATTAAGATGAATTCATATATATATATACTTTAATGTCAATATTGACGGTATCTATGTATTCTAAATCAGAGGTTCCTAAACTTCTTTGGCTTTGGATCCACTTGGAAATATTTTTGACATCTTGTGACCCACTGAATAAAATTAAGCAACGATTACTCAGTAATATATCATAAATTGGATCAAAATATTCCGATTTACAGACAGCGTTTAGAAACTTTAGAGATTAGCACATTTAAAACATAAAAATGAAACTTAGGAAAACAGTAAAAAAAAATATTGCAATGCAAAAGCAACAGTTTTAATAGTGTTATAACAATTAAACTAATATTTATACTGTCAAGTTTAAGGAATCAATGTGAAGGATGAGCCTGCATGTTATTCATAAGTAAGCAATGCGTGGTTAAAAAAAATTCAGGCACAGTCTCGTGTTGTGTTCTGTGCACATCCTGTTGCTGTATTTATTTTTCATTGCCATCAATGCTGAAAATTCAGCCTCACATAGGTATATGGTTGATAATGGCAACAAAATTGACAAAGAAATATCAGAAAGTGCACGAAATACAGTTGCAGTATTAAGCCAAAAAATAGAAAGACTGTTTTTTGTGAACTTTTCTTTTATAATCTATCACATGAAATGTCTATAAGTTTTGATTCATTTGCAGTGGACAAAGTAACATTAGTGATATCCACTTGAAAAGGGTTACAGATACAAGCATTTTGCTCCAGTTGTGCCATGTTTTCTGCAGGAAAATAATGAACAAACTTTGCATGTAGCTACTCCAGATGGCTTGAAATTGTTCTTTTAAGGCTGACTTGAGTAAAACTAGAATCTAAATTATCCTGGGATAAAATAAATTCTATCAAACAAAGAAACATGTCTGAACGTTCCTGATTAACATGAACTTTCAGTGTGTAAGTTTTTTCATAAAAGCTTTTATTTTATCTCTATGTTTGAACATAACACTTTCTATGCCTTGTAAAAATCAAATTTAGATCATCAAGACTTTTAAAAATGTCAACCAAATAGGCTAATTTGGCTAACCAATCAGTGACGACCAGGTAGCTACACATTGCTGATTTCTTGTTTAACAAAAATGCATATACCTCTGGTCTTAATTCAAAAAGTTTTAGTAGAACCCGACCTCTTGATAGCCGTCGAACTTCTGTGTGAAAGAATAAGTGTTTGTATTCAGCGCATATCTCAGAACAGAGAAGTTTGAATAAACGTACATTAAAAGTATTGGTTTAAATGCGATTCACAATTTTTTTTGCATTCATCATCACTTCATGAAGTTATTTGCCGAGATCCTTTGAAGCCAATGCTTCACGATGTATGAAACAACGGTATGAAGCATCATTGGGATCCACATTTTTTATGCGTTGTATGACACCAAAATGTTTACCGGTCATGGCTGCTGCTCCATCTTATGTAACACCTACACACTCATACCATTTTAAACCATTTTCAGTTATGAAGGTATATAGACATTGAAATATTTTCTTACCTGTAGTTCTATAAGGTAATTCTATAGAGAAAAGGAATTCTTCTTGTAGGATGGAATAAATGTAATTAATAACTCGCACAAACACAAAAAGTATTGCACAGTCAGCAACATCAGTTGACTCATCCAAACTGCAATGCAAATTTTTTGCTAATTTTCAAAATGTTTACTAATTATTCTTTTACATCAACTGATATGTCTTTAATGCATCGTTTTACAGTGTTTTTTGATAACTGGATTGCGCTATTCATGTTAGCCATGGTCTCTCCGATCACTGTTCTTGCCATATCGTAAGCAGATGGAAGAATTAATTCCTCCTCTATTGTATGCGGTTTTTCAGCCTTCGCAACTCTCAGTGCAACTTCGTATGATTTCTTCAATCCGCTGGAATAAAGTATAGTGAATTTTTTTAAGCTGGTATTTGTATTCTTGAATCTTTCACTTTTATGTTAGAAAAAAATTTGCGGATTTACCGACAGTTTCACGGTGTTCTGTTTCCTGGTTTTGCACCAGTTTAGATGACTTAATGCTGAAATTGGCAAGAATCTCCAAACAAATCACACACTGAGGTCTTGGTTCATCGACTGAGTCAGTTGAAATAAATCCTTAAGTCAGATATGATTCATAATATTTACGATTCGGCGGACATGTCTTCTTTATACTCGGAGGTCGATTATAAAGTGCTAAACCAGTTTCAATGTCCGTTTCTGACTCTGAGCTATGACTATTCACACATGATAAAGATTTGCGTTTTCGTTTCAAAAATTTATCCATTTTTATTTTTTTCGGATATTTTTTATAATTTAAAATTGAATTTATTACGTTTAAATAAAGTTGTTTATTATTTAAATAGCAGACGTTTTTTATAATCCTGCGTTGCTAAGTTCACGCACTATTTCCTGTTCATATACACTCATATGTAGAAGCTAGTTTTAGCCAAATCATTATCAAATGTTGTTGTTCTGTTAGTTATACCAGATTTAAGTATGAAGTTTGCAGGTTACTGAAATAAAAGACGAAATTAGTTATGGGTTCCTAAAAACTTTCGCAACCCACTTGCTAGAGCTCTACGACCCACAGTTTGGGAACGTCTGTTCTAAATGATTTTACTTTAAATTTGTTTTAAAATGTGTATTTGATATATTTTATAAATTAGAAGCTTTAATTGTTAATAAAAATGGCACATTTGATTTAAAGTTATTATTTTGTAAAAATCCTTATAAAGCATACTTTACTGTATAAATTTAATTCTTATCCAAAACTACATAAATATCTAATGTTCCCATGTTGATTCTTCTAAAATTCCCACAGTTTACTGATATTTTCGTTCTAAAATCCAAACATCATTTTAATATAGATTTTTTATTTAAATTAAATATTTTTGACATTATCAAAACAATTATTATTAAGAGTCAAAAAAATCAGATAAACCAAAAAAATTGTAAGATTTTTCAGTAACCATTCTCAAAAAAAGTATTTTTATATAAATCTTGTTTTTCGTAATATACAAAAAATTCACAAACTAGGATTGCTGAAAAACTTCTAGCATTATGGTCAAAAAATGGAACTAATGTGATTAATATATATTTATTAAACAAGTCTATTTTCGACAAGCTATAATTTCATAACATAAAATTATTTGTTAACCATAAGTTAATTTAAGGAACTTATTGTTTGATTATTTGTTTAAAAATTATGCGATTTTGTTGGGTTTTCTTTAATTTAATAATTATGATAGTTTATTACAAGAAAACATAAATTATAAAAAAGAAAGGAAAACTTATTAATTGCGACATTTATCCTAATTATTCTAAATATTAATGTCTGAAATTGAATATATCTTAAAAAAATTTTCTTTATTTACACCTTTTTTCATGTTTTATATCAGTCTAAAATCAAAAGATTTAATTTTTTTTCTGTAAATTACTAATTTATGTTGCAAAATCTTTATATCTAATTAAAATAGCAAGGTTCGAATCAAAACACAAATTTTTACCCCTGGGGGAAAATTTGCGTGTTGATAATTTTTTTTTAAATTTAAAAACTGAATCTATTAATTCTTTATGCAACAAGAAAATATATTTGTAATATGTTCAATTAAACATTCTTATTTTATATGGAAACGTAAAGGAGTGTTTCCAAACATGAAACTGTGCTCAAACTGTTCTTTTAGTTAAAAAGTTAAATATGCAAAAAAATTCAAATGTTTTTGCATGATATGCATGAACAAACACAGTCTGAAATATAAAAAAATACATTTCAATGCGTGAAAATACTTTTTTGAAGATTTTAAAAATTCCACTCAATTATTTGACCAAAATATTGTGGGAATGGCACAATAACACACAAATTTAAACTTATCTTGACAGAATTTTCTTGTTCTCACGATACCTTGCAGCGTGTTGTTTTCAAACTTAGTTCATTGTGAAAAAATTATTTTATTCATAATCCTGTTCAAATTGGCGGAAACAATGTAGTCTGTGATATTGATGAAAGATTATTCAGATTAAATCCAAAAAATCATGTAAGTCGTTACTCTGAAAATAAAATTTGGGTATTTGGCATTGGAAATACTGCATATTCTAAAGCCAAGGTTTACTTAAAATTTTTCAATGATTGATCTCGGAATACCTTGATTCCAACAGTTCAGCAAAGTTTTCCATCCAGATACTATTATTCATGGTGATAGTCAAAGAGCATATGTTGATTTAAATCATTATTTCAACCGTTTCATTGTAAATCATTCTCAGAATTTTGTCGACCACTATCACACGCAAAGATGCAAACAATTAAATCATCGTGGAATAAAGTAATATTGCTAATAAAACAGATGAAAGTTTATATAGAAGTTCTGTACCTGGTTTTTTAGATGAATTTATATTTAAAAATAATTTTTGTGGTAAGATTTTCAAAAAATTATTGATTTAATTAAATTTTATTTTTTTAGGGTTACAATTTGCGTGTTGATCCCAGGTTCTATTTCGTTTTATTTGATCATTTAAAACATCCGAATTCGATATAACAACATTATTTTTAGAAGATATAACTAATTATTATAACTTAGAAAATAACTTAATTTGCTCAATATAGCATTAGCTAACAAAAATCCATTGACGGACTAATCAAATATTATCAGTATATTATGAAGCGCATTCAAAATAAACGTAGTAAAAAACTTTATTAAAAAAAATATAAAAAAAACATAAAATATTTCATTTATTTAAGAATTAATTTGACAATTTTTTGTACCATTAATATTTTTATATCGACTTGTAATTTATTCGATGTATATTACATTTAATTTGTCAAGTTTTCATCAGTCAAATTTTCATGACACCTCCTTCTCTTTTTTTTTAATTTTTGAAGAAAAACTCGCATAAATATGATCCGAAATTCCACTATTGTGTAAATTAACACATTTTTCAATTTCGGAAATTACTCCTTAGTAATAACTTTGGTATAAAATTTTATTTTATTTAATTAAATTTTTAATTTATGCTTGGTAATAGGTCTATTAATTTACTTCAACGTTTAATGAAGTTGCAAATATTGTTAATATTTGTTCATACTTTTTCATTTTAGGGAATTTGTGATTAAATAATTTAATTAAATTCAATATTTTATTAATTATTTTGAAACGAGTTGAATCATTTGACTATAGTTGATTTGGATCATGTATTACTAAAACCCCATTGAATTAAATTATAAATAAATATTTTTGAACGACAATATTACAGAGAATAAAAAGTTTTTTAAATTATAATAAACTGTTACAATGGTAAAAACCTGGAGAAAACCCCCTTTGCAACCTTTCTTTTCCAAATCAACTCATTCAAAAAATCAGAGATTGCCCAACCACACAATCCATGCATTTTTTGATTCGCAATTTTGCGTGACTCCAGGTATATTCAATAGTCTGTGTGTTAACATTAGAATTAGAATTGACAAAAACAGACTAAGGTTGACTACTTTGTGGACATATCCCAAATTAACAATGTGATTATACGCTCTTTACTCGTCGCTAAGTACAACAGACCCTGGTCTCGACACATTCACAATCACAGGCAATAACGTGGCAGCCGACCTATTTGGAACAACTGCAAATAAATATTCACAGGTGTTTGGATAATTTCTGCGATTCCAAACACCCACAGCTCGTGCTCACGTGCTCACCACAGTAGTTTTTGGGTTTGTGGCAAAATAAACTTTTCTCCATCTAGTAGACAATTCCATAACCTCCTAACGCACAGGATTTTCAAGGAAAAAATTACCACAACATTACCTAAGACCAGCGTAAACTATTATATTAGAACTTGTCTGTCAACTAATATTTCACTCATTACTTCTTCTTGTGTTAAATTATTGAACCATTTGTAAAAGATGTTGATTATAGTGGGAATCTTTAGAGTTAAAATTTCTAATATGGTTCCCATTCTTATACCAAAATATGATTTGTAATTTCGGCAAGTCTTGTTAATGCATCAGAACGCTTTTCCATCCTTGGATATAGAATAATTAACTAACCCCATCAGATTACGGCAGCTGCTACAAGGTTTATGCCAAGGCAAAAGTCGGTTGTTTACACAAAAATCAATTATTTCATCATGTGAAGTAGTTATTAGAAGTGGAAGAATTTCTGTCTCATAGAAGTTCGATCCTCGCTTGGGCATAATTTAATTTATATTTAGATTTTAAAGTACTCAGTATTTTAATGTAACAAAATAGATGAAAAGCATGTATTATAAAAACCCCCAGGAGAGCTATTATAATACATGCTTTGTTGATTTTTATAAAATTTAAATTTTGATATCAAAGCTATTTTATTCTGATAATATTTGATAATCAATTTATTTTTAGGTTGAATCTTAAATTATTTCATTTAATTTCATCGTTAATACTATTAAAAGCATAATTTTAAAATCAATTAATCATATTAAAATAAATTATATCTTTATTTGTGACTTTAATACTAAAAAAAATCAAATCTCCTCACTCAATTTTTTAATATTTAATTAAAGAATTTCCACAAATCATGCATAGAATTTTTACGCAAAAAGTTGTTTCGTAGTATTCTGATTCCAATTTATAAGGATATTCTTGAAAATGGATCGGTTCAATAAATTAAATTCAACTAAATTATTATAACAACGACAGATTTTATATGCAACATATGTAATACTAATTTACATAGATTATCAAAATGCAATTGCAAATGACCATTTAAACTCATTTGAACCTTTTAAACTATTATTTATGTGTTTGAGAATCTAATTAACCATTAAAATATATATTTTTAATAATTGAAGTTACCTAGTCGTAGTAATGCTTAGGAGACGTTACAATTAAATCTTATGAAATTTCACTCATTTAATGTCAGTTTCTTAAATAATCTACAGTATTTTTATCTTTCAAGCTTACAAGGTAGAAAAGTATCTCTGTCTCATTATTCATTAAATTTTCAAAATTTTTTGATAAAAATAGCAACCTGAGTAGTATTTTATTTAAATGGATTTTATCCAATGTCTCTGAATAAAAGTAAATTGTTTTGAAGTTTTGTTGAATTTTTCATTAGAAATATCATTTATTTTTATCATCATATTTTGATGAGAGTTATTTATTACACTAATATAATGAAGTTTTATTGGACAGTTTTTTTCAACTACATCAATTAGAGACTTATTGATGGATTACGTTAATAAAATGTTATCATTTTTTTGAAAACTTAATAAGACATTCGTAGGCTGATAATGACAAAAAAATTTGATTTTAGATTTTGTATGTTGTTAGATTGAATTTTTAGTAATTGTAGGTTAGAATCTTATTTGCTAAGAGATTATTCTTACATTTACTATGTTTATGTTTTTAATACTAAAAAATATTTTATTATTTGGAATTGAAATAGAATCACGACAAATTATACATAAAGCATTGTTTTCAAATTAAATCAAAAATTAGAAATCTCCCATTTAGTCTGGAATTTTCAGTTTTTATCTTATCGTTCTTTTCTCAATAAAAATTCTTATTTCTATGTATGATGAATCTCTTTTTTTTTTAAGAATAAAATCCTTATATGATAAAATAAATGGAAATTTGCCCTTTCTTACTCCAATTAATAAACAAACAACTATAAATATTACAAGTTCCAAAAAGACTAAATTAATTATGAATAATTTTAGTAAACAATAAGTATAAATTGTTGTATTTCTAATGCATAGGAAATCAGCAGCTTCTAGGTCTTTTTCGAGGATGAGTAATACTAATGGCGTTTAGATGAATTATTTCACTTTTTTTTATACATGAAGAACAAAATCTAAAAAACATCTTTATAAAGTTGCAAAATCTAATATGATTGTATAAAATTCTAAAGCCGACTGCATGTTGTATATAAATGATGTAATTTTTTACACCTTTATTAAAAAGAGGTTTTTGATTAATAAAAAAATGAAATATATAAATAAAAATGTCAATAAATTTAGTTAAAATTAATTGCTGGCATATACTTATATTATCATAATTTTTTGTAAGAAATGTAATTATCAAGAATAATTACAAAAATATGCATTCATAAGATTATTTAATATCCGTTTTCAATGAACAAATTTTGTCGAATATTTTTTGAATGTTGATAATAATTCTCAAAATACTAAATAAATTTGTAGGAATATCTATTTTTGTTAATTATTTTATTTCAAAATGGGACTCAAAACTCTTCTTAGATATTCTTCGCATAAGATGTTATTTACCTTAAAATCTTATATTTATGTGTACAATAAGTTCTTATTTGATTATTAAATTTGTTCACAATATAAAATTTATAGAATTTTATTCTTTTTAGGTATCAAAAATATTCTAAATAGCTAAGTAAAATAATATAAATGTTTCTAAATGAATTACATTAAAACTTAAAAGAAATTATAAAATTCACCCAGAATTGTTCAAGATAAAAATAATTTTAAAATAAGATTGTCTTAATTAAAAAAAATTCAATATTTTTTGGACTTTAACTATAATTTATAGTAAGCTAAATTTAAATTAACAAATCTATACTGAAATATTTCTCTTATAAAAAATATAGCAACTGATGTAGGTATTTTTATATGCACTAAAAATTATGAGAACAAGCTATTTTAATTTAACAACTTTATTTAAACTAAATTTGGCCTCCTAATTATTTGATTATCTTTATGTAAGGACTTAAATAAATCTCAATTGCTTAAAAGAAATAAAAATTTAAAAAAGTATCGGTATGGATAAAATTTAAAGCTATTAATAATCATGCTCCCCATTAATGAGTATAAAAAAAATAAAACTTAACACTCCTAGAAAATTTTTATCTTAATAAACACAAATATAAAGTTATATTATACTATTTTCAACCATAATTTTTTGAAATCATATATCTTAATTTAATATAATAAGACATGTTAGCAAAAAATGGTTTAATTTGTATCTTAACATACAGCTACATCCAAATTTTAAATTTTTTTTATCATCAATCATGAAGATTTATATACGAAGCAAGATCGTATAAAAAAATGCAATCATATACATTAGACAAATTATTGTAGTATTCTTGAGAGTATGAATAATACAGGATTTTTATATTTCCTTTACAAATCTTAGTTTTAATTATAAAGTATAGATCAACAGATATTAATAACATGAACTGATTTTAATTAAAATTTTTATTCCTAGTAACATTTAATTACTTGATAAAAGTAAATATATTTAAATTAGGTACAGTGAAGTATATTTAAATGAATTTAATTAAATCTTAAATAATAAATTAAATCAACTATTATAAAATTAATTAAATCAACTCTTATAGAATGAAGTAAATATTATAGAATGAATTAATTCAACTCTTTAGAATGAAGTAAATATTATAGAATGAATTAATTCAACTCTTATAGAATGAAGTAAATATTATAGAATGAATTAAATCAATCCTTATAGAATGAATTAAATCAACTCCTATAGAATGAATTAAATAACCACTTATAGCATGGGTGGCCATACTAAGGCCCGCAGGCCGTATTCAGCCCTTCAGAGTATACTATGCGGTCCGTATGCACGTACATGTTGCGATCCTATGTCAATGAAATTTTTTTTTGTTTAGACAGAGTTTTCCATTTTCGCTATATTTACTACTTTAAAATAGTGGCCAAAGTAGTTTGTGCCCTCTCATTTTTGCTGGTCATTAATTGTTAACATCTCTATTCAAAACTACGTTTTTGCACAAGCGGAAGTAGCTCGTGTTTACAATTTACATTTTGAAAGATTTCGTAAAAATTATAAATTAAAAGTGAACAGACGTTATTTAACCATGAGTGCTGCCGAAAAAAGAAAGATTGAGGATAAATGTCGCATTTTTAATGATGAATGGACTGCTAAATACTGCTTCACGAGCGTTGGGAGCAAAGCAGTCTGCTTGCTGTGCCGTGAGTGCGTGAACGTCTGCAAAAAGTACAACTTAAGAAGACACTACCAAACAAACATATGGATTTCGGGTACAATTTAATAAACGAAGAGAGAAAAACGAAATGCCAGTAGTTGGTTAACAATTCAAAGAAGCAGCAAACTGTTTTTACAAGGCAGTCTTCAATACAAGATGCTGCAACGGAAGCCAGTTTGGTGCTGTCCCACAAGATTGTGAAACGTAACAAGTCTTTTTCTGACGGTGAGTTCATCAAGGAATACTTGTCAGACGCAACAAGCATTATGTGCCCAGAACAGAAAACAAAATTTGACAGCGTTTCTTTATCAAGGAGAACTGTAGTCAGGCGTGTTGATACGATAAGTGACAATTTAATGGACCAACTTCGAGATGCAAGCAAAGACTTTTTGTGGTACTCTCTTGCGTTGGACGAAAGTACCGATGTTCCAAACACAGCACAATTGTTGATATTTATACGGGGAATAAACACTCGTTTCGATTTACTGAAGAATTACTTAGTGTTGAGGCACTCAAATACTCAACCACAGGCCAAGATTTATTTAATGCTGTTTAGAACTGTGTTAAAATAACTAAGTTGGTATGGAACTAGATGGCAAGTGTAACAACCGATGCAGTGCGTGCTTTGACTGGAAAAAACGTAGGTTTAGTGAAGTTGATGCAAATTAAAATTAAAGAAAAACATCCTGACCATACACTCTTACCTCTCCACTGTGTCATCTATCAGGAAAGTCTGTGTAAAGCTGGGTTGAATATCAAAAATGTTATTGACCCAGTTGTCAGTGTGATAAACCTCATCAGATCCAGGGCACTCAACCACAGGCAGTTCCAGGCACTGCTTGAAGCATGGAAACTGAACATTCTGTTATTGTCTACCACATCAGTGTCCACTGGCTGAGCCTGGGCAAGATATTGAGGCGAGTGTAGGATCTC